>JAFEMH010004109.1:0-226655 GCA_022495995.1 Adenophora triphylla var. japonica | reverse complement strand
CTTTTCCTTTAGCACCAAGTCGCCTTCTCTCGATGTCTCGGATCTTGACTTTCTTGTCGAATGCTCGTGCCATTCTGCTCTGGTAGGCTCGAGTGTGTTCCATGGCTTTCAATCTGCGCTCGTCGAGTAGAGCAAGTTCGTCGTGACGGCTCTGTAGCCATTCGACTTCATTGACCCCGTTTTCCAAGAGAACTCGGAGGGATGGAATTTCCAATTCCATGGGTAACATTGCTTCCATTCCGTAGGTAAGTGCGAGCGGAGTCTCCCATGTGGCGGTTCGGCGATGTTCGGTATCCCGAGAGAGGCTAGATGTAGCTTTTCGGGCCGGTCCCGACCTACGGGTGGTCATCTTTCGATTATCATGGCGAGAGTCTTGTTGGCTACCTCTCTTGCACGTTGGTTTGTGGTACGTAAGGAGAAGACTTGTGACGTGTGACTCTGAAGTCGGTCAGTAGTTGTTCACAATTTCCTTCGAAATGAGTCCCATTGTCGGAGATGATCTCATTGGGCACTCCGTATCGGCACATGATGTTTTCTCGGATGAACCCGGCCACCTTCCTAGAATTCGGTACCTTGTATGATCGGCTTCTACCCATTTGGTGAAGTAGTCGGCTGCGACTAAAATGAACTCGTGACCATTGCTCCCTGGAGGAGTGATCTTGCCGATGACGTCGATTCCCCATGTGGCGAAAGGCCGTGGCGTAGTCATGCGATAGAGAGTTCGTGAGGAGGGATGTGATTGAGGTTGGAAAACCGTTGACATTTGTCGCGGCTTCGGACGAGCTGGATGCGGTCTGTTTCCATTGATATCCAATAGTATCCCATACGGAGAATGATACGTATTCAAGGCTCGGGCGTTCATGTGCGGACCGCGAGGTTCCGTTTGTGAACTTCGTTCATTAACTCGCTGGCTTTTTCTTTGTTTACACAGAAGGAGTGGCCCTTGGTGGCGCTTCTTGTACAACATACCCCCAGAATGACGAAATGGGATGCCGGGCGTTTTAATGCCATCATGTTTTTGGCTTTGATCCCTTCTTTGTATTTTCCATCTTCATTTGTGAAGGAAGCTTCTCCGCTTTGGAGGTGCTTGGTAAATTTGATTGTACCGGGGTTCGTCGATCGTTTCTTTTTCTTTTTCGATCTCACAGCAATAGGCGGGTGTTTCCCGTCTGCCTATTCGAGGGGTTTTCTTGCTTTCCCTCGGGAATTTCGACAAGAGAGGCGAGGTTGCCGGGCGTGCGCGAAGCGGTTCTGTCTCTTGGCAAATAGTGAAAAGAGATGTCCTTGGGCGAGCAATGAGCTCCTCCATGTACGCGTGGTATTTCGAAGGCCGAATCAGTCTTCCATTTGTTGGATACTTGATTGATGATCAATGCTTTGAGTCTCCATATACATCCGGCTACGAGATGTTGCGCTCGAGGCGGCTTCCAAACTTCTTGCACGAGGCTTCGTATTCAGCTGCATTGTTGGTTGCTTCAAAATTGACTTGATGGCTATGGGAGTATGCTCGTCCTTGGGATCGACAAGGAGCATTCCAATGCCATTCCCCTTCTTGTTGGCTGCCCCATCGAAGAAGAGTTGCCGGCGGTTTGCGCTCGTCAAGTGAAAAGATTCCGTCGTCAGGAAATTGTGGATCGGGACCCTTAGGTTCACTTGCTCGGGAAGTCGGCAAGTTGATCTGCCATTACTCTGCCCTTTGTTGATTTTTCGACCATGTACTTGATGTCGAACTCGGCGGGAAGAATGACCACTTGGCTAGCCGCATTGACAGGGATGGCTTGTCAAAGAGATATCGGACGGGGTCCACTTTGGAGACCGGGAGCAGAATGCGGCGCATGTAGTGTTTCGGTTTCCCGACTACCCATACCAAGGCGGTACGGGTTTTCTCGATGCCTTTGAGTAGGCGAGTTCACTTCCTTGAAGCTTTCGGCTTACGAAGTAGATTGCATGCTCAACCTTGGAATCTTTACATTTCTTGTGCCGGCATTGCTCAGATAGGCGTGTGCATTCTTGTAAGATGTCTGACGGGAGTAGTGGCTTGTCTTCGTGTGGCGGAGCACAAAATTGGGGGATTAACCAAGTAGGTCTTGATTTTCTCGAAAGGCTGTTTGGCACTCGGAGTCCCATTTGATGTCGGCATTCTTTTTCATCGGTTTGAACATGGGCTCGCAGAGAGATGTCAAGCTGGTTGATGAAGCGGCGATGTGCTTGAAGTCTTCCCATGAAGCTCTTCACTTGTCGGGGTTTGAGGCGGCTTCATGTCGATGATGGCCTTGATTTTCCTGGGATCGGCTTCGATACCTCTTTCGGTAACCATGTACCCCAGTACCTTGCCGCGCTTGGCGCCGAAGGTGCACTTTGCCGGGTTCAACCTCATGGAGTGTTTTCGAGTCTGTTGAAGAACTTCCTCGGATCTGTCATGTCTTTGCATGTGCGATCCCTTGGAGTGGATGATCATGTCGTCGACATATACTTCGATTTCTTTGTGAATCATGTCATGGAAGAGGGCTGTTGCGGCCCAGTAGTAAGTAGCCCCGGCGTTCTTTAGACCGAACGGCATGGCCAGTGTAACAGTATGTCCCCCATGGAGTGGTGAAGGCGATCTTGGCACGATCCTCCTCGGACATCTTGATACGGTTGTATCCGGCAAACCCGTCCACGAAGGACTTTACTTCGAAATTTGCCGTGGTGTCGACCGGCATGTCGATGTTAGGCGTGGGAAATCATCCTTAGGGCTGGCCTTGTTGAGATCCCGAAAATCCACGCGACATCGACCTTTCCGTTGGCCTTGGTGACCGTCACGATGTTGGAGAGCCAAGTCGGGTACTCAATCACTCTGATGAAACCAACTCGAAGCATTTTCTCAAATTCTTCTTTAACTTGCAAGGACCACTCTGGCTTGATCTTGCGCATCTTCTGTTTGACAGGCTTGGATTCGGGATCCAGGGAATTCGGTGCTCCACGATTGAGGATCGAGTCTGGCATGTCTGATATGACCGGGCGAACACGTCAACATACTCCGGAGGAGAGCTTATCGGGGCTTCCTTTTACGCATCGGCGAAGAAGCGCCCACTTGTGTCTCTTTAGGCTCTTGCCCGACCCCAGGGTTCACTTTGGTCATAACCTCTTCGGCGGCTTGGGCCGGTTGTCCTCTTGGTCAACTACACGCTCGAGAACTTCTTTAATGTATTGTTCGTTTAATGTGTCGCTTCTTTATCAATTGAGTTATTAACGTCTTTTAAGTTGTTTGTTAACTTATCGGTTGTTAAAGTGGCAATGAGAGGATACTCAGAAAGGTCGAGACTTTTCATTACACAAGAACGGGAATACATGATTGGCTACAACATTATAGTCCTCGGCGTAAGGCGTTGGATGACTCGGAAGGACTGGACTACGACAAGGAGGCCCGACTCAAAGGGTTTGAGACCGGGTTTAGGGAGATGTGGGTGCGGGCCCGGCTTGTCTTCCAGTCTGCACGGCTTGCCCTTGGTCGGTGAAAGTTACCCAATTCTTGATGGCATTCTTTGGATGCTTGAGGAGGGTGCGGGGATCGAGAGGCTTGGCTCCTGCTGTCCCTATCATGGCGATCATCTTGTTGTCGGAGCCCCGGTCGATCAAGTTGGGCAACTCCATGACTTCTTCAAACAGGACTCTGTAGAAGTGGTCAGCTGAGAGCGTCTTCTATGAATTACGGTTCCTTGCTTTGGATTTCTTGTCTCGAATGTGGCCTCGGCGGCTGATCCGAACAACTTGTTTCCCATGGAGAGTACCTTGAGTTGCTCCTCCAAGTGCAGGATTCCCTTGAATGTGTACTCATCTTTGGGCTTTGTGGTGGCGGTTGGTCCAGGTAGAGCTGTGATGTCGAGAACGCTCCCCTTATCGGATTAGCTTTGAGTCCTACGAAACGCTTGAGGTCCGTGCTAGCTGTTCCATTCTACTGTAGTCTTAGTGTTGACTATCCTGCTTCTTTCTCATCTTCATCGGTTCCATGTCGGTCCCCTCGGTTCTGTATCGGTTCCGCCGTCGGTCCCCTGGTTCTTGTCGGTTCCCTTGCATCGGTCCCCTCGGTTCTGCTTTGTCGGTTCCCTTGTCGGTCCCCTCGGTTCTGTCGGTTCCCTTGGTGAAGTAATGAGCGAGGTCAAAGCTGTAAGGTCGGAGGTTGGGTGTGCCGTCGGAGGTTCCCCTTTTGTGGGCTGCTTGCCTTGGTGCGGGCGAGCCTTTTGTCTTCCTTGATGTCGGCGGTGTTGGCACGTAGCGAAGCCCCTGGACCGTGGTGTGGTCCTTGACTTCAATAACTTGGTGCTTGGCCTTGCGGCCTTTTGCCGAGCCCCGATCTGGGATGAAGTTCATGAGTTTCATCATCCTCGTGGCGGGAGGAATCGATCGTGAGACAGTGGAAGGTCCACGTTGCATATTTGGATCTTGGAGGTCTCGAGTGAATCCGATTAATGGCATGTCATCATTATGCTTGATTTCCAAGGCGGAATGTCGTTGGTGCTTTGGTCCCCTCGGTGGTGACCTGTCGCCGTAGAGCGTGGTTAGCTCGTTGCCTTGCATGAACTTGAGGCTGATGAAGGGTGGATGCCACGCCATTGATTTGATGCAGCCGGGGACGCCCAGGATGGGCTGTGAAAGTGATTGGAATGTCCAACACTTGGAATTCGGTGGGGATCGCCCGCTTGCCGAACTAGATGTTAAGAGTAGCAACCCCGAGGCGTACGGGAAGTAGAGTCATAGGCCTTGACAGTGTGGACTGAAGGCTTAAGATCTGTGGGCTTGATGTCAAGCAGGTCCATCATCTTGGCGGGCAAGACATTCATTCCGGAACCTCCGTCTACCAACACGCGAGGAAGACGACGCTCGTCCAGCTGGACTGTGATGTAAAGCGGCTCATTGTGATCAGCCCCAAATTTTGGAAGGTCCAAATCTGTGAAGGTGATAATGTTGCCATAGTGGATGTTACCAATCATCTGAATGACTTCATCTGGGGTTGCGTCCACGGGGACCATGGTACGGGCCAGGCTTTCCTCTAGCTTGAGCTTGTGAGGATAAGAGGAGGTGAGCAGAGACCAAAGGGAAATGTTCGCCTGAGTCTGCTTGAGCTGAGTGAGGATCGGGTCCTCTTTCAAGGAACTTGCGTCTGCGGGCTGGCCGGACTGCAATTCTGGCTCCGTCGGCTTTTTGGTGGCCTTAGGTGGTAATGCATGGATTTGACCCGATCGGGTTAGAACGCTGACATCAGGTTTGGTCCCTTCTGAACAGGCTGCTCTGAGTTGAGCCATAGTTAGAGGAGGATTCCTCGTAGCATAGGGCCATATGTCTTCCCTCAACTCATTGATTGTGGATGAATTCCCGGGAGCTTCGGCAGCTTGACGGATTCTGTCCCAGGATACTGGCTTAGGTGCCTCTGCGGGGAGGTAGCCTACAGTTTGACGTAGCTGTTCGAATGTCAGTGCACAACAGTGATTGCCTGAACTGAACTGTGCGTTGCTGACCCTCCGGGGGAGGTTGGAGAGTTCTCGGCTCAAACGAACGGTCTCCTTGATCTCTTCACGGTATATCGCGTTCCTTTCCTTCTTGCTGAGCATACTCAGGGCAGTCTGGAGTTGGGTCTGGCGATACTCGTGGTTGGCTAGTTTTCCTCCACTCTGGGCCCAGATCAACCTTCTTGCAGCGGAGCCTGCGTCGAGAGTTAATGCCTGCGTTTCTTCCCATGTGAGAATAGCCAGTGCTTCTTTGAACTGCGTGCGGCAGTCTAGGTAAACCTCCATTGGGGAGAGTTTTCTTCTCTGCTTTATCTGAGTGGCGGGTATGTCGGAAGGTGAGTACACGGCTTCCCGAACATCTGCCCATGTGACTGGTTGCTGTCCCAGTTGATCGTTTCTGTAAATGAAGGCTGTAGACTGTGGAATTTCCCTGAGTAGTTGCTCGAGACGAATTTCCATCCTCCTCCTGTTTTTAAATAGACCTTCCTCCCTGAGTTGGCCTTTCAATTTGAGTGCGGTAATGATCCGTTCCCATCCTCCCAGGACCCTTGGGAGTCCGGTTTTGTTGACTTCATGCCCGGCTTGGAAGAGAATGGTTTCATCGTCTTCATCGTCGCTTTCACAGAGAACTTGCTTTCCTCGGGAAGGTAAGCGCTGGGATTCGTTCTGCTGTGTCGTTCCATCTCCTAGGTCATCGGGACCGTTGACCACCCTTGCCTGGCAGAGGGGGTTGGATGAGAACAGACGGTAGTCCGGGAAGTTGCCATGGGCAAAACTCCTGAGGTCGAACTGGTCTAGAGTGGCCTCTAGCTTTCTGTCTGAAGCTGCCTGTGACACTTTAAGGGCTTGGTCCCTGTAGGTCTTTCGAGCTTGGTCTTCGTCCCAAAGACGACTTTCTTGAGCGGCTAGTTCCATGAGAGCTTTCCTTGCGAGACCTAGGCAGTCTCCGTAGGTGCGCATCGTCTGGCTAGTGTCCAGAACCGTGATTACATTCAAATCGCCGAATGGCGGGAACACTTGGATTACATTGACGAAGGAAGTCGGACTGGGACATTCCATGCGTCCTTCCTTAATCTCGATCACCAAGAAGTTTGCCCATATCTGCTTGATTGACCCCACGGGGGTATTGAATTCTGCAATGTTGACGGTCTCGTGATCTCGCTCGATCGCCAAGTCTATCAAAGCTAGCAGTCGATTGGCAGGATGTCTGAATCCGGGGCCGTGACGGCTGGGAGCAGAATCGAACTGAAGCATGTTGATGCTGAGGTGGTCATTTCCTGTGTCGGAAGCTGACTCTGCCTTGCGGGGAAGACTTTCACAGATGTTTTCGGGGTGGCTGGTGGAAGCGTTCCCGAGGTTGATCTGACTTGTAGCAGGGTGAGGAGCTTGGTCTCCTTTGCTGTTGCCCTTGGCCTTGGCGGCGCTTGAGGGTATAAGCTTGACTGACGGCACGGGCCGGTTGCCACTGGGGCTGGTACTCGGAAGTAAAGATGAGCTCTGAGCTCGCTTGGCCAGTGCCTCGTTTACCATGAGCAGGCAGTCATCGAGGGTGACCTTGGTGTGGCAGAATCTGATAACAAGAACGGGGTCCTTGGCTTCATCAGGATACCTGGAATAGATGATATTGACGAAGTCGTCGTCATTCACTTGATCAGAGGGATTCCTCGTTGCGTGAATCACGTGCTTCCAATTGTCGGATAGCTGTCTGTACTGGACGTTGAGCTTGACAATTTCCATGGTATTGGAACCTTGGTCGTAGGTGACCTGATCGGAAGGAGTTCCGTCCTCAAAACTGAGCATGTGAATGCGGAGGTCTGCTTGCGGGTCTGCCGCGTCCTCGACTCCGGAGAGTCCAGATTCATCGTCATCTGATCGCTCAATCCAGGTGTAGGGACGTATTGCGTCAGGTTGCGTTGCTGGAGCAGCTAGGAAAACATCATGCTCTTCGTTGGAGAAGAGGGGTGCAGCGGGTAGTTCCTCGTGGAGGACGTCCCATACAACTTCCATGCATTCATCACGAGAATGACGGTGCTTGTTGACCTTGATCACAAAAACCTCTTCACCTGGCGGGGCCAGAGAGTTTGTTTGGAGAATGCTGACGAATCTCCGATTGGAGACTGGGGGTTTATGTGCCCGTATCATGGCGATATTCAGCGTTTCCTTCCAATCTGCCTCCAAGTGTTGGAAACGACAGTTGAACTTGATGTATCGGACTGCTTCAGGGTCTGCCTGCTCGAGTACGTTTACATAGTTAGCATCTCCGGACTCTGAGGGATTCTGATGAGATTTGCCCCGATAGTCCCTTGGTTGATTCGAAGGAGGTAACCCCGGTGCCTGAGTGCGGACACGTTTGGCTACTGTCTCGGCTTCGTTTCCTATGAGGAAACTGTCCCCTCGGATGACTTCGAGATCTCCCTGTCGGTTGATGAACTTGACACATTGATGGAGAGTGGAAGCTATGGCCTTCATGTGGTGTAGCCAAGGGCGTCCCAAAAGAGCTGTGAACTCGGATGGAATGTCCATCACGTGGAATTTTGCTGGCACCATTTGGGTTTCGAACCAAAGTTCCAGAGTCACTGTCCCCAGGATGGGACGAGACGAGTTGTCGTAGGCCTTGATAGTCCGAGTAGACGGTATCAAATGGCTTTCATGGATGCGGAGAGCTCGCATCATGCTGAGAGGGAGGACATTAACGGCTGACCCGTTATCTACCAATACTCCGGGGAGTGATATGGTGTTGAGTTTGAGAGTGATGTACAGAGCTTCGTTGTGCCCCGAGGCGTCTCTCGGTAAGTCTTCATCACAGAATGTGATCATGCTGCCATACAGGCGGGAGTCGTAGATCTCGTCTCTATCCGTAGAAGGAGAGTCATCCAGCCATCCGTTTCCTGTCTTCCTCTTGCGAGGTAAAGCCTTTGCTGGAACCTCAGGAGTATGTTGAGGCTGCCTGTGGCGGTTGCCGCCCTTGGTTAGCACATTGATCGAGTGCGATTGCCAAGCTGACCTTGATCTTCCTTTACCGGTCCGGGCTCGGAAGCTGGACAAGTTGAATCTTGGCTGATCCCGCGGAGGGTTAGGCTTCTGACTGGCAGTAAGACTATCAAGATCCGAGGTATTCCGGTGTTCCAGGGTCTGAATTCTGGTTTCAGCTGGACTTTTCGGCTTTCCCACCCCTGTTTGCTCTAGAGCTGCATGGCCTGGAGGCAAAGAGGACTGGCTGGAGTACAGTACGTAGTAGTCGAACCTCCCGGAGGGTTCTCCAAGTGTACCTACACTGGTATCTCCGGCTTCGTATCTTTCTCTCAGTTGCTGTTGAGAGGATTTCTTCTTCTGTTTCCTCGGAGGATTGCTCCGGACAGTTTCTCGAGACTCGTACTCCAGGCAGGCGGAGCAGTCACAAACATCGTAGCTGATGTGAACATTAGAGGAGGATCCAGCTGAAAGAGGCGGAGAAACTGGTTCTGTAGCACACTTCTTGGGCACCCACTCAATGGAGTTCACGCTGTTATTATTCGGAAAGGGATTCCCGACTGTATTGGGCCCACGGGGGCGCTCTAACTTGCCTTCTTCTATCAAGTTCTGGATTTCGTATCGTAACCCCAAACAGTTGTCGGTGGTATGGCCGTGATACCGATGGAAGGCGCAGATTTGCTCTTGTCCGCATTGGCTACGGGAACTTTGGGTTTGTAATTGGCCACGGGCTTAAGGAGACCCTCCTTGATTAGCCCTTCCAACATCTTGCTCAGTGGCATGTCCAACTTGTCGAAGTGTACGGCAGCCGCTTCGAGTAGAACTGTTGCTTTGCGGGACCGGGTTTCGTTACCCGACCGTTGTCCCCGATGGACGTAGTTGACAGACGTATCTTTCCCTTTGCCGGGGGCCGGTGCAGGATTGAATGCAGCTGCTGAGCGGTATCTCGTACGGCCGTGCAAAGAGCCAACTTTTCCTTGAGATCCTTCTCGAACCGTGAGCCGGCATTGACCATGGCCCGGAGATCTCGGGAAGAAATTGTGATCGATGAGAGTTCGATGGACGGTCTCAAGCAAGACTTGAAGATCCGCATATGTTCGTCTTTGGAGAGTGGCTCCATGATTTCGGAGAGTTTCCACTCCATCTCTTGTAGAATTCCCCAACACTTTCATCCGCTTCGCTCGGTGGTGATTAAGTCCTCGCGACTTGTTTCCCACTCTAAGTTGGATCTGTACTGCTCCAGAAGATGTTACCGATCTGTTCCTGTGTGCGGCGATCCGCAGCTTGACCCTCGTAAACCATCGTAACGCCGAGCTTTTGAGCGTATGCCGGAAGTGGTCGGCCATTTGCCGGAGGGTTGCTCCTTTTGCTCTCATGCCGAGAACGTAAGTGTCGACGTGCGTTTGAGGACATTCGGTTCCATCGAATCGGTCCATCTCCGGCATTCTCGAACTTGGCAGGGAGAGGCGTGACCATTCCCGGATCCGTGGATTTGAGCGTTTCCTCGCTTTGAGCCGCTCATGGTGGCTTTCTGTGTCTTTCATCCGCTCGACCATCCAGGCTAAGGTCGGGTCCAATGGTGGACTGTGAGGCTCGGCGCCGGTGCTACCACGTGAGCGGTAGTGATTGGAGGTGGAAGGCTTGGTATATGAGAATATACGGGAGCCTTTTCTCGAATCGTATCGGGGTTTGTCCCGGTGTTTAGGGATTCGTGTATAGGCAACGGACGAACCCGAGAGGGTACCGAGGGATATTGGCATCCTGAGATGGTCCAAATGGTGCGCCGGTGATATTGAGTGACGGGTGTAGCACTGGCCGACCAAAATTGACAGTGGTTGCTCGAGAGGTGGCAACATGGAGCCTAGGCCTACTGCTTCCTTGGTTGGAAGGCATCCCGTAAGTTGGCGGGGAGGAACCCGATTGAAGGTTTGGTGAACTCGGTTTTGGGAATCGTCATCCTCTACTGTGACAAAAGTACCGTCTCGACCGGGGATAGCCGCTATACCACGCTCATTCGTAAGCCGTACCACGAAATTCTCGCCGATCTTCTTCGCCTCTTGGGAACCTCACAAGCCCGGATGGCTTCTTCCAATGTCATATCTCACGGTGGCGGGGGTCCTTCCCCGTCACGATTTCTCGGTGAGCTAGACATGTCGGAAATTCCGGCCGAGGGAACCGAGGGAACCGAAGAACCGTCTCGACGCCGCCGTTACCGTGATCCCGGCAAGGCGCCGACCCGGAAATCTGAACCACTTTCTCGTCGCCGCAGTGGAACGAAAGGAAGGGTTTAGGCTTCGGAAAAGGGTATTTGGCTCAAGGTTTTCGGGCTTGTGCAATGTGCAGCTACCGATTAAAGTTTACTTAAAGCGCGTTTTCTCGTAGTCCTAATTGGTTGGAAAAGAGCGTGTCTTCTTTTTCGCAACTAATCCTAGAGCTCTAATCTGGATCTCGTCACTACGCTTATAAGCCCCTCGTTTCCATTGTAGATCATCTTTCTCAGGACGGACTATCCCGAGCGAGGTCCGATAAGGCAAGCGAGTTCCACCGACAAAGGAAAAAGTGAACTTAAGGCTAGCCGATCACGCAAACTTTCGACGTGTGCGGCGTACGGGCCACTGGCCGAGGTCAACGTCCTTAAGTTAAGGCGGGAGTCGTGCCAAAATTTGGGCATGACCTCTCCCGACTCGCTTGTGCGAGAGACCTTTAGCTTTTAGCGTTGGCCAAGTTGTGGCCGGCACGGTACATACGGCGAGGTTTGGTGACACGGCGTCACATTGAACCTTCGGGTATATTTTTCGGCAGAGCTCCGCGTCAAAGTCAAGGCCGAAAAGCTCAAGACTTCGGGTCGGGAACGACCTTTGGTCTAAAACTCTCGAGCTTGACTCGGAGCGGGCCCAGCGTGAAAAACATACACTTAGGCTTTATGACACGAGCTAAGCCAAAAACCAACCGGGGTCTTGGACAAAGTGTGACACAAAGGAGTGCATGGCTTACACGGGCTAGGATGGGATGTTTGGGACGACCCCGTGCGCCCGAAAGGTGTCCGGCACCAATCGGAGTGCAACCGATAAGGCCATCCCGGGTTAGGGGTTGTAGTGTGCAAGGTACCGAGGCAGCAAGTGCACGTGAAGTGCGGTGTTCCGAGGCAAAGAAGTGCGCGTAGTGTGCGGTCACTAAAATTCTTTTTCCGAGTAAAACAGAGATTTTTCGTAATGTGTCTTAAAGAATTTATGATGCACAGCTCAAAAGACAAAGATGAAAATCAAACATGAATGGGGAATGCACAAACATGGTAAGATTTTGAAAAGTGGTCAATGTAATGCCTTTTGAAAAAAAAAAACCGTTCGAGGTTTAAAGTAACACACACACGAAAACGAGGAAGGGTAAACGAAAGTTTGACCCACGGAAGGCTTTTTAGAAAACATTGGCAGTTTTGAAAAAAGTATCATCTCCCCAAATGGAGTCGCCAACCGAAATTACCCGATCTTTTCGCGCGGGGCGCGGCGGAAAAGGCGGTTGTCTTTCGCGGGGGGTTGGTGTCTGAGACCTCGCTTCACGGGAAGGAGCAGAATGAGGAGTCGCCACGCGGTTTTGTATTTTGAGCCCAAACGTTGAGAAACGGCTATTGCGAAAAGGTGTCGTTTTTATTGGTAGCAAAAACTTAGGAAAAGGCTTTGAAAACGGGGATCATTTTTATTGGCAAAGAAAAACGAGTAAAAAGCTTTTTAGTACCGTAGATTGTTAGGTTCGGAGGTCAGGTTACGTTTCGGGTAGAGTATGACGAGATCGCCCGAAACGCCTCGCATGACGAGTCTTTCTACCTTTCTCGAAATCGTGTGTGTGTGTGTGTCTTTTGAAATGGGGGCTTGAATGACAAGCTTAATCTTGGTTTGAGTGACAAACGTTGATTAGGTGACTTTGTTTGAAAAGACGAGCGTTTGAATGACAAACGTCGGTTTGAGTTTGAAATGAGCGTTTGCGTGGCAAACGTCGACTTTGAGTTTGAAATGAGCGTTTGCGTGGCAAACGTCGACTTTGAGCCATACGAGTCATTGTTAACGATTTTTACGGGAAAAATGCGTATTAAATGATTTTAAGTGTCAAATGGCGGCTTTGAGTATGAAATGAGCGTTCGGAGGCCGAACGTCATTTCGCGCGTTTTGAAAGAGAGTTCGACGGACGAACTCCGGTTTTGAACCGGGCATTACATTGTTAACGATTTTTACGGGAAAAATGCGTATTAAATGATATGCGATCAACGAATCGGGTTGCGACTCGGACTTTTGAAAAGTAAATACTATCACAATCCAAACGGATCGGACTTGTAAATGACAGTATTTAAAGCGGTGTCAACGGAATCAAACGATCCGGAAGTGTAAATGACGATCAACGAGGCCAAACGGCTCGGAAGTGTAAATGACGATCAACGAGGCCAAACGGCTCGGAAGTGTAAATGACGATCAACGAGGCCAAACGGCTCGGAATTGTAAATGACGTGAAAGTAAACGGAACGGGGTCGGAACGCCGTTTTAACCCGTGATTACTTCTCTTACGGAAAGAGAAGAGGATCGAGGGGCTAAAACGTATCGGACCCCGTTAGACGGAGGCGTCTACATTTTGACAATGACGTTCGAAATAGTTATAGCGACTGGCGCGTAAACCGAGACGGAACGGAAGATTCAGAGAGAGGGAGTTATACCTATGGCTAGGGTCGACTCCTTTGGCTCGGGAGGTGTGCACGGGACATGGAAAGTTATTCGAAAGGTTGTTTCGAAGTTGTAGGGTGCGTATTTGATCGAAATACGAAGGTTTCACGCGAATCGAGACAAAACGGGAGCTCGGAAGGGGTGGAAACCAGTTTGGGCCGTGGGTATGTGATTTTTTTGGTGTTCCTAAAAATCCTTTTGGCCTTTGACAGCAACTTCTATTTATAGGGTGAAAATTGCAGTAGGAGTCCGGCCGGACTTGGACTGAATTTCAGGGGTTTTGGGAATTTTGGAAATCTGGGGGACTTGTTGGCAATTTCAAGAAAATTGCACAGCTGAGTCCTACGGACTTGGCTTGCAAACCAGGGGTATTTTGGTCTTTTGGCCTTGATTTGTGATTGACGAGTGACTAGAGGGAGGTGGCATGCGTGACACGTGTCCCGTGACTCACCGAAGTGTGGGAGTTCGTTCCCCGGTCCCGCTTTTGTCCGTTTTTTAAAATAACAACCGGGAAATGTCCGAAACGCCCGAAAGTGCCGGAAAATGCGTTTTAGGGAAAGCCATACTTTTACGTGAGATGACACGTGTTAAGTACGGTTCGACGTCGGGATGCACGGCGCCCCGAGACGTCTCGTTGGCACAGCAACGGGGAGTTTAACGAGTTCCGGTTAACCTGGAGCGGGCCAGTTAACGGATTTCGGTTAACTTTCTGACGGATTTGGACGATCCGGATTTGGGTACTTACAGCAGTGTGGGATAACTTTGGATTACAATGCCACGTACTAAGAAAAATATGCTTATGTATTTTTCCTATCTGTGTTCCTACCTGTATTCACAGTTTCCTTGAGGTTTGGAAATTATCATTTCCAAAACCGCACTATTGCCAACCGCATGTGTGCACCAAACCGCTTGTAAACTGTGAATTTATTAAATTGTTCTAACTTGAGTGTTTTCTTTGTAGAACACCAAATACTTTTTACCAGGATGGGAGATCAATGAACCAGAACTGAAATCTGATGCTCTTGGAAGGGAGATGATCAGGAAGATGCAAGCCTCTAGAATCCTTCCCCTTTTCAACAAACAACAAACCTACACCATTCCCCTCTTCATTCACCAGTTTTATGCAACTGCAGTGCGTGGGGAAAGAGAGCTATCAGATGGGAAGAAGATCCCTTGTTTGGTGGGAGTTGTTGAAGGATTCAAGGTGTCCATTGATTACCTAGACATCAGAAGCACTTATGATTTTCACGTTTCTGGTGCTCCAGTTGAAGTTTCCCAAGAAGTCCAGGATGCCACCTGCTCAACCCTCACTGGAACCCTTGATTCACTCTCTGGTTATTACAAGAAGAAGCCAAGGAGAGATTTTGGAGAATTGATGAGCCATCTTTGCTATCTGGTTAGGAAGTCTGTATGTGGAAAGACAGGGAACCACAACAACTTCACCTCTCATCAGTGGCAGTATTGCTGTGCCATCTACAATGATATGAAGCTCCATTGGCCCAATATTTTGATGAGAGAGCTTGCCAGCAGTATAGATGCCTATCAGCTGAAGGTCAAGGATGAGCATACAAGGTGGAGACCTTTTGGCAGATTGCTAACCGCCATATTTGCAAATTACCAGCACTTAGAAGATTTGAGGATCACTACTCCTGATATTTGCATACACTGGGGAGTTGAAGAATCCTTTGGACTCAAGGCTTGTCACTCCTTAAGATTCTCATTTGGCAATGATGACTACAAGGCTCTTTATGATGCTGATCCTCTCAATCCCAAGGAACATTATGTTGAAATGACCCCTGCAACCGCAGTCAAGGGGCTGGGCAAGGCAATAAGGAAAGTTTCAAGGAAAAGGAAGACTCCTGCAGAACCGCTCCCTAAGCCAACCAGAACCGCACCTACACAACTGCGTGGTGCAACTGGTTCTAGACCCAGTAAGAAAGGGAAAGAGAAGATGTCTCTTTTGGATGAGATTGCAGAGGAAGAAGAAGAAGATAATACCATTCCTCCTTTGGTTGCTAAAGCAAAGAAGGCCAAGCTCACTAAGGAGACTTTGGCTAAAATGACTGATGAAGACCTAACCGCCTTCTATAAGGCTGAGATTGAAAGAATGGAGAGAGAAAGAGCTGAGAAGGGTGCAGCTAAAGGAAAAACCAAGGAACCCATTCCCCAACCGCCTCCTTCTCAACCGCCCCAAACCCAACCTCTTAACCAAACTCCCTCTCAATCACTTCTCATTCCACTTCACATTCACCATCCCAATCACCTTCAAAATCTCATTCCTCCTCTAGCCAAAACAGAACCCCAACTCCCTCACCTCAACCTTCCAACTGCTCAAATTCCCCTCCTCATTCCAACCGCGCTCAATCACCTCCTTATTCTCATCACACTCCAGCCATCTCCATTTCCAACCTAAATCGCGATCCAACCCCTTCTCCAAACCGCGTTCATACTCCACCTCCTCCAAATTCTCCTATCCCTGCGAATTCCCCTCATCAACAAAAATCCCCTTCTGTTGAAGTTCACACTACTAGCTCCTCCTCTAATTCCAACCCTGTTACTTCTGGAATCCCTACTTCTAACATTCCACCTCCTCCAACCGCACCAATTTCAACCGCACCAATTCCTACCATCCCAATCTCAACCGCACCTACTACTTTACCCCAAACATTTCCTATACCTCCCTCAACCGCTTCACCTTATACAGTCCCAGCCAACCGCCTTTTCCAAACCCTTTTAAACCCATTACCTCAAACCGCCCCTACAACTCAATCTCAACCGCCTCCCTCAGTTACCCAAATTCCATCCATTCCAACCGCCCCTTCTGACTACCTCCAAATTCTGTCAACCCTCCAACTTATTCAATCCCAGTTGGTTGTAAACCAAGGGCATATGCTTAAACTAACTGAATCCAACATTGCCCTAGCTGCCTCCAACTCCTCTCTTGAAGCCTCCAACCGCGCCTTACATTCTAAAGTAGAATCTCAAACCGCTGAACTGGCAATCATGAAAGCCTAATTGATTGATGCCATTAAGGGGGAGAGAATTTCCAATATTCAAACCACTTCAACTACCCTGACCGTTGTTGCTGTTAAAACCGCAGCTACAGAGTGCTTCCAAGGCTTCAAACAAGACTTAGCCAGTGGAGTGCTTAGAGCTATGGGTGATGCTGTTTCAAAAACTCAACTTAATGAGATGCTCACCAACCTTTCTAATGAGTTTGTCTCCTCCACCAACTCTGCTCTGGTATCTTTCATGAAAACCCTTCAAGAAACCCAGCCGCATCAAGCCTCAACCTCAGCCGCTCCTTCTCAAACCGCTCTTAATGACCTGGAGTTGAAGATTCTTTCTGAGCTGGACTCCCTAAAAGATAGAATCAATGTTGATCTTAACATTATGGGAGACAGACTCAAGGATCAAATTAAATCTTTTGATGATGACATTTCCTTTAGATTTGAGAACCTCAAAGCTGGATTCAATCTCAAGCTTGACAACTCCATCAAGGATTTGAGATCCTCTCTGAACGTTTCGGTTGATCTGGATCCCTTGAAAGATGCTCTCTCCAATCAAACTGAAGCCATTCAGAATGAAATCTTCACTTTTTACAACTCTCTCAAAGCTTGCATTGAATCCTTCACAACTGAGATCAAGGAAAGTGTTGCTGCCAACACCAGATCAGTTGATGCTATAGGCTCAACCGCTGCTCAATCTGTGACCGCACTTAGAGCAGTTGAGACCACTCTTGGAAGAAAAACTGAAGATGTCAGAGCTCTTAGAAGAATTATCAGAGGAGAAAGCTCAGCCTTCAGACCTTCTGGACCGCAAGTGCCAAATCAAGAAGTAGACTAGCGTCGTGATCAACCGCGCCATCAGTAACCGCATCAGCATCATCACCAACCGCGTCAGCATTAGGACCGCTCTTCACTGTAATTCATTTCCTTTTTGCTGAACTCCTTTTTTTGTTATGTTGGACCGCACTTCATGTATTTCCTTTGTCCAACTTTTTGTAACCCTGCAATTTTCTTTCATTCCTGTAACTGAAATCACTTTAGGAATTAATGGAAATTGCATCATGGTTCCAAAACTTTGTTCATATCAAACTGCTTGTTTGTAGAACAATGAAACCGCATATGGTTTATAACCTCATTCAAATATTTTCTAACTTAACTTCATATTTTTGAAATGAAGGTTAAACATTCAGTTTAAACCACACTTTGAACTTAAACTCATATTTTTAAGTGCACTGAATGCATTTCTATACTTTCCATATTATAAATGTTTATCTTTCAGATAGTATAGAAATCTATAGCTTAAGATAAGTGTGTGAATTGACTTGGGACATGATTTACCATGTTAATCCTATGGACATGTTCTTACCAAGTACAATGTTTGCTTTAGTTATAGTAGGTAATGGCATCAATCAAATAGGGGGAGATTGTTGGGTATGCATGTTTTAACCCTCCTATTTTGTATTAGATTTGATTGATACCATAACCTCCTGTCTATTTTAAGGACTTTAGGACCCTATGTAATGAAGCTTAGACTTCAATTTTTTATCTAAGTCCATTTTATAGAATAGATTAAATTTAGGCTTGAAGACTGGCACAAGACTCATTGGATTGGAGAGTTGCAGTTCAGCAGTTTCAAAACCGCCCCTATGAACCGCACATACAAACCGCATGTAGAACTCCTAGTTGAATCTGCTACTGCAGTGCAACCGCTTTTGAACCGCACCTTTGCAGTTCATCTGCAATCGCTCTGTGCAACCTCCTGGTGTAGCAAACCGCACTTCATCAACCGCATCACACCAACCACATCCAATGATTGAAGACTTGAAGTGAACCACTTTTTATCATTGAAATCCACGTCAGCAATATCAAAAGTCAACCACTAAATCTTGTCACGTGATTCAATGTCAGAGAAGATCTGCAAGGATCTTGAAAAGGTGACAGGTGTCCTAACCTCATTGCTTGCAGCTGGAGCCTGATCAGCTTTACCTGCAGCAGCTGTACCAAAGGACAAAAGTGGTTGCTGTGGACCAATGAGATTGCATCAAGTACTGTCCTTTCAACAGCTGTGTCCAACGGCTATATTTAAGATGCTTGGGTATAAATACCCCCAATCTTCTCCATTTGAAGATTGCTTGAGAAATTTGAAAGTGCTGTGTTCATAGAAGCTGAAGCTCTGCCCAGAAATTATTCAATCCTTTGAATCTTCATCTTCTACCTTCAAGAAATATTCCCCAACCCAGAAATCAAGCCTTAACACATTCAAGAATCATTGTGCTCTACATCTCATAGATTTAAAGAGCCTTGATCTTGTTCTCACATACACACCTCACTTGTTTAATCACATAGATTAATCACTTGAGATACACTGGTTATAGTCTTAGGATTTGATCTTCATAGAATAGATTTTAGATTTGAGTATTGATCTTTGTAACTTGTAATCTCTCATACTCATAGTAAAATCACTCTTGAAAATCCAAGACTAACCATCTTGGTAGTGGACGTAGATCGTTTATCGATTGAACCACTCCAAATCACGTGTTCTTATATTTCTGCATTTATATTTCTTGTGATTACTAATTATTTATCTCTGTCTCTGTTTGATCTTTATTTAGCCATCCATTATTGTGAAAAAGTGTTTGAAGTTAACACTGTCAAAAATACACGTGTTTGTAAAACTGCACTTTCCAAAACCGCAATACCAAGCCTCTTTACAAACCGCCTCTATCAAACCGCTTTATACTTTATAATTCCGCTGTGCATTTTACATCTTCACTTGCAGTCTATTATCAATTGCAAGAGATTTTATAAGCAAGAGGTTTAGTTTTTAAAAGAGGGCGAAAAATTTGTAACAACTATTCACCCCCCCTCTAGCTGTATTTTCACCCTTGTTGCCACCTTTGGGACCAACACCGCGCCAACTCTCCCAATTACACGGATCCCGTCCCTTTCAGCGACATCCCCTCTGACAGTGAATCTTCCTTCCCTGATAGAGCCAATCCGATGCGGACACATGTATCTGGTCAAAGACTAAGATGCCCTTTAGGGCTGACCTCATGTCTTACCTCAACAAGCACCTCTCCATCACCTATAAATAGAAGACCTTTGTCCCCTTGAACAATGTAAGTGCCAAATTGACATTGTAAGTCATTGTCTAAACCCTAAACACATACACACACTCAAGACATTCAAAGTCTTATTCTCTCAGTAATCTTACTCTCACACCCGAGGGCCTGAGTTGGAGTAACATCCAACTTTGACCTCAACGGTGCTTGCTTTGTTGTGTTCTAGGTACTCCACAAATATATCCTGCCAGATATCCTACCAACCGCTCTGACCCCAAAAGCCGTGGCGTCAGCAGAGGTTAATTTATTATTTATCCTCCCATTTCATTTTCTTTGTAAAAAACTCACACATTTGATTTTAGTGTTTAGACTTTTACCTGATATGCAGCAGAGCAACCTGGATAATCAAACTCATTAAAGTCGTTACAACGCATACGTTCAGGATGAAATTGAAAGCCATGGAATAAGAGATTCATGTCATAGAGAAGAACAAGACTTGGGAGCTAGTTGAGAAGCCAAACGAAAAGGAGATCATATGAATGAAATGGGTCTTCAAAGTTAAGTTAAATCCGATGGTTCAATCAATTGAAAGATGGCAAGATTGGTGGCTAAAGGCTATACACAACAACCCAATGTTGATTTCAATGAACTTTTGCACCAGTTTCTAGGCTTGATAGAATTCGAGCTCTTATTTCCATAGCAGATCAAAACTCATGGAAGTTTTATCAATTGGGTTTCAAAGTTGCCTTTTTTGAATGCAGAATTGCAAGAAGTGATCTATGTGGAGTTGCCATAAGGTTTCATGCACAAGGGCGAATAGGACAAGCCTTACAAGCTAAATAAGGCATTATATAAGTTGAAGCAGACACCTCATGCTTGGTACAACAACATTGACTCTTATTTTGCTCAAAAAGGGTTTTCAGGCAAAATTGAGCTAACTTTGTTTGTGAACACCGAAGGATATGATGAAAGATATGAAATGAATGACATGAGATTGCTACTTTATTTTTTGGTATGAAGATTTATCAAAATAAAGTGGTGTCATGTTGATTTTCGGTACCCGAATTGGCGAACAACAAGTAATAATAATAAACACTATTATTATTACTTTGCTAATACTTACAAATGGACAAGGTACAACTATGTGATACACACTCTGTTACACCAGATTATAACTCGGAGAAAGCCTCACAACTCAAACTCACGGTTCTTCTTCTCTCACGAAATACACACATCCACAAAAGCCTTCCTACCTATTTATACTTAGCCTAGGTCGGTGAAGGATTTCTCTAGATGAATCTGCCCAAGTCGCCTTCTACGCCAAATTCAGAAGGTTCGTCCCTTTTCTCCAATGAAAGTGGTCTTCAATTTGGGGCTTCTTGAAAACTCCTCAAGGCATGTAGAAATCTCTAAAGAACCCTAGTAATTTCTAGAGAGAGGAAGAGTCAACTCTCAACATGTCATTGTCAAAAGAAATAGCTGAAAATATTTTGCGAAGTTTATGATAGATGATTGCTACTTACAACAACACCTCTTATTGTGAGTGAAAAATTATTGAAAGAAGATGGTGTAAAGAAGGTTGATGCTTCTCTCTGTAGAAGTTTGGCTGGAAACTTGTTGTAAAGTATGAATTGCAAAGTATGAGTTGAGAAATACAAAATATAATATCCACTTTTACAACTCCATCTACATTTCTTTCTTTAAATTTCCAGCACTTATATCCTTTCTTAAACACCATATTACTACCTTCTTATCCTAAAAGAGGTGTTGCTGTAATCAATCTCAAGGTTTTCTAAAAAGGCCCCATACTATTTGTGGTTGTTCTGTCACAAAGACCTAGTTGCTCTTTGATGGAGTTGGATTATGTTTTTGAATTTCTGCAAAGGTTGAACTAAACTTGTTACAAATTACGAAATAAATTTAGTGTCATATTTTAAAATATTATAACTATTTTTGTAATTACAAGAAAATACTAATTTTTCATAATTAATTGTTGATCATTAAGTTGACAGAAAAATATATCAAAATATAACACTTGATGTTGGACGCATGCATAATTTTCAGTCTTCATGATTTCTTATTGTTTATTTATCACAATAATGTAACATCAAATGGATGAAAAACTTGATTGTGTCATGTCCATTACATGCAATTCTAAATGAGATTGTGCCACATTTTGGTGTTGAAAGGTGAAATGACAATGTTATGACCACGGGTTATTAATTGTTGTATTACAAAACTAGAAAAAAAATGTAGCATAGAATGAGGTCTCATTATTTTTCGACATTAAAATAATAATAATAAAAATGGAATAGAGGAAGGCAAAAGTGATTGCTTTCACAATTTATCAAATGAGATATTGGTGAAAATTATATGTTTCGGTGATTTTACATTATCTCATTTAATTTGAAAAAAACTAATGCCATGTTTGTCATCAAGTCTCTCCGATTACATAGTTCTTGTATTACAAAAAATATTGCTTATTTATAATAAAATTTAATATAAACGAAATAAACTTTAAAAAAGACTTTTGTTAGGAGAGGGAGTAAGGGATAGTTTGAGGCTGCTCGCAGCTGAAAGTCAGTATAGTATAGTTTCTTTTATTCAACCATTCATTTATAAATATATGGCTCATCAATAAATTTATGGCTCAATTGATGAGAGGAAATAAAAAACAATTATAACCTCAATTAACAAATTCAGTGGATCAGATTATAATATCACTACACCTACCTCAAGGAAGATACACATTACATGGTATTCATGTCGGGCTCACCTAGGATATGCAGGTGCACAAGTTATCGCAGTGGTTAGTCAATATCTCAACAACGCAATATACGGAGTATATTTTAAAGATCGTACCAACCAATGTTAGGTCACACGTAAGAATTTATGGATTTGCCCATTAAGTATGTAAGGCCAGGGTTGCAAGAGAAGGCAACATTCCATTTTATCAGATTAACTATTTTTGAATTTTTTCATTGTCTTTTTCTTTTTCAATACCACAAATATTTCTTCTTTCTTCTTACAAAAAAAATAAAAATAAAATAATAATAATAAAACAAAAACCTGTTCTCAAAGTTTGTTCATTCAAATAGTATGGTGTACATATATAAATTGTACTTATTTTATATGAATTCACTCAATCGCATGTATCTAAATTTATAATTTTGAACTATAGAAATTGGGAAGAAGATAAAGGAACACATTAAACAATTTGGTGTGAGTTGGTGGCAAAAAATAGAGTCTAGGATTGAGACAGCAATTGATGTTGTTGAGGATCTTGAGGAAGTTTAATTGAAAAGCTTGTCATGCTTTATGGACTTTTAAAGGCAAAGAGGTGTAGACAAATTAACACTTTTACTTGCTAGTTTTGTTCTTGATCTATTTTTCTACTGAATTTTGAAAAGATATTTACATTTTTTATTAACTGAAAGGATTATTTTGACCAGTTTGGTCATTATTTGCTAAGAAGGGACCTACCTATTAGTTGGAGAATATGTTGGAGCGACATGGATCGGACCGAGTGAAACGGATCTAGACCGATGGAGCGGACCGAGTTTGCAAGGAAATACTTGTTTCCTAATGTTAGCTTTGTATTTTAGGAAGACTCCTTAATTAAGTAGGAAAGTAGAATATATAGCTAAAATAGAATCCTAGTCAAAGAAGGATTATTATGTATATATAGAATTGTATCTCCTATTAGAATTAGGACTCTAAAAGTAGTATAAATAGATGTTTTGGACAATTGTAAAAGATGAGAGTGAAATAATATAGAAATTATAATCCTACTCCTCTCCACATTCTAACATGGTATCAGAGCCTAGATCCAAAATATAGGTTTCTTTTTTTTTTCAATGAAGAAAGTCAACAAGATCAGTCAAATTGTTCACCTCAAGCAAGTCATGCAACGCTGGAAAACCATGAGTATCCCCAAAACTTTCGACTCCGGCAGCCGTTTAAGGAAGCCGACCTCGCAAGGAAGAGCCAAGCCGGCGCTGGTTTCGACACTTTTTCTCCATTCATGATCAAACCACTAAACCCCTTGTCCTTTATTCTTCTTCTCCTCTTTTTTTTATCCTAAATTCTTAAAGGTAATTCTTTTTCTTAACTCTCTTCTTCTTCCAATTCTAATACTTCTCTCAAATTATTTTCTTAAATTATTTTTTTCAAAATGACTCTCTTTCTCAATTTGGTCATCTCTTTGAGGGAGAGAATTGTGACATGGTGAACTTATCTTTAATGTCTCCTCCATGATTACCCAATTCGCTTCCGCAACGAATTTCTAAAACCTAGGGTTCCGATTGTTGCTTTATCCCTTTGATTATACCAACTTCACTATCCCTTGAAAAAAAAAATAAAAAAAATATGGAGTGTCGTTCACTATAAAAACGATGATTGAGTGTCGTTCACTATAAAAACGATAATTGAGTGTCGTCCACTATAAAAACGATAATCGAGTGTCGTTCACTATAAAAACGATTACTGAGTGTCGTCCACTATAAAAACGATGATCGAGTGTCGTTCACTATAAAAACGATGATCGAGTGTCGTTCACTATAAAAACGATGATTGAGTGTCGTTCACTATAAAAACGATGATCGAGTGTCGTTCACTCTAAAAACGGAGATTGAAGAAAAAGAAGATATGTGCGAGCACAAATTGTGCACAGAATTGAAGAAAGAAGACCTGATGTGGATGACTCTTCAGATATTGGAACAAATTTTTGTTGTTGTTGAACAAAAAAAAAAGACGAACCCGAGGTTGCTTGAACTGCAACACGAAAAAGGAAGAACTTGGCGCAGATGTTGCATGTCGAAGTGAAAGAATTTTTATTTTTTTTTAAACGTTTTAATTTTTATTTGGCAAGTTGGGTATCTACGTTGTAGATCCTCCAACTTGAGGGGGGGAGTTGGAGAATATGTTGGAGCGACATGGATCGGACCGAGTGAAACGGATCTAGACCGATGGAGCGGACCGAGTTTGCAAGGAAATACTTGTTTCCTAATGTTAGCTTTGTATTTTAGGAAGACTCCTTAATTAAGTAGGAAAGTAGAATATATAGCTAAAATAGAATCCTAGTCAAAAAAGGATTATTATGTATATATAGAATTGTATCTCCTATTAGAATTAGGACTCTAAAATTAGTATAAATAAATGTTTTGGACAATTGTAAAAGATGAGAGTGAAATAATATAGAAATTATAATCCTACTCCTCTCCACATTCTAACACTATTCCCCCTTATGTATATGAATTGTAGTCAGGATAACATCAAGTCATTAATGAAGACGGGAGGCTTCTTCCTAGTGTTCAAAACATCTCTCTTCTATATCTATTAAGGCACATAGGTGTCTCAGATTATGGTTATTTGGTGATGTTATGTAAGCGTTAGTTTTTTCTAGGAGTACATAATTTCGGTTGAACATTAGTTTAGGCTAATCATATCATAACCTTCTCGTTTGGCAGTAAATTAGGAGTAATACAAAGGAGCCGTTTTACTGTGTATATGAGCTAGTAGGGAAATAACATTGTTTAAAAGAAGCCAGTCCCATTAAGACAATATTAGCACAATCAAACATATATAGTTGTAGTATATAGAACAGCTTAAGCCTGCCACCAAACCAAGCCGATCATGGAGCGTTTCAAGCCGATCATGGAGTGTTCTACACCAAATATTTTGGTGTTGCCTGTTCTTTACTAAAAAAAAAAAATTGGCTCAAAACTAAAATTTAAAATGTTTACAAACATAAATAAGAGATAATAGGCTTCACTAGGCACCACTTTACATGCATAAATATAATAGGCTTCACTAGGTGTTAAACATTTGGTGTTGCCTATTCTTTAAAACAGGCCAAAACGACGTCGTTTTGCAAAAAAAAGAATAAATAATATTTTTCGGGTTGCCTGGACAACACTAGGCACTACTGTTGATTTGCCCCTGTGCATACCGCAGAAATGGTGGAAAGGGAACCCATGGAAACCCCAAAACCACCATGGGTGGAACCCAAAGTGAGGATTAAATATAAACTCACTGTTCTCAAATGAACCTTCAGGTGCATTGGCCATAGAAGGGGACTGAGCTTGTGCTGGCAGGAGGGGGGTGGTGGTCAAAGTTTGACCACCTTTGACCTCATTGTTTGACACTGACGGAACATCTCTCCCTGCTTCGGCACAAGTAGCCAAAATTGCTACGAGACATATAGCAACAAGAACCACGAATGTCTTAGCAATAATGACTGATGATCTCTCCATTGTGAAAATTTCGTGTAGCTAGGAAGCTTAAACAACTCAACAGTTCACGAATGTGAGTACAGACGTGACACACAACTGTCCACACATCCACAATTAAAACAGCGGAATAAAATGTAAAAACAAGAATTATAAACGTTTACTGGTTTTGATCCCAGCAAATCAGGCTTACGCCCAAAAAAATTTCACTATTAAAACTTTGATGTTTACAAAAACACGAATTAGTGAAAACTAAAATACGAAAATACTAAACAAGTTCTAATCACCTTCTATAACAAGAACAGACTCCCTTTCCCAAGTGATCCTATTCTAATCAGAAGTAAAACAAAGAACTTGACAAAAACCTAGATGTGAGTTCGGATGTAAGACACAACCTTCACTCACAACCTAAAATCACAATGTTGAATCGTGAAGAACAAAAGTATTTTTTTCTCTCAAAATAGTTCTCTAAAGCCATGTCTTCTCTTTTTGCTGATCACATATATTTATATGTACCTTGAAAAGATCTTCACGAATCCAACACTGTAGGATGGTGGCTCGTTTCCTGCTGGTTGGACTGCTCCTGCCGAGGCGGGCGCCCCACCTGGGCTGAGGCGGGCGCATGGGAGGCAATGGTTGTGGCCGTAGAGCGCAGCCTTGAGGCGGCCGCATGGCCTTGATCGAGGCGGGCGCATCGCGTCCAGTAGCTTAGCCGTGGTGTGGCTTCTTCCGAGGCAGGCGCCTGGGTTGTCTTGAGGCGGGCGCCTCAAGGTGACGAGGGGTTTTGGGCTTGTCGGGCTTCTATGTATTTTTGGTCCTGTTTAGGCTAGGGTTTGTGTTATATATATATTGCTGTAACCTTATGTAAACATGATGAGACATTGCACATAATACAAAGAGGCATAGTTCAAAACCCCAAAATTACATCTCTCTCTCTTTCGATTTCTCAATTGTGTTCTTGGTTATTGTTTAATTGTTTCGGCTGCGATTGCACAACAACTGGTATCAAAGCACGGTTGCGATGGCTGGGGTTAATTCTATCACCGTGAAGTCCGATGTTCAGAAATTCGATGGGCATGGAAACTTTGCATTGTGACAAAGGAGGGTGAAGGATTTTCTGGTTCAAGAAGGCTTGGGAAAGGTTCTTCGACATTCGATTAAACCCGCTGATATCGAAGAAGATCCATGGAAGGAGTTGCAAGAACGGGTTGTATCCTCAATACGGCAGTGCCTTGCGGATGAGGTGGTGTATCACGTGATCGATGAAGAATCACCGACGAAGGTTTGGGAGATTTTGGAGGCCAGGTATATGTCAAAATCTTTGTCGAACAAGTTGCATCTAAAGCAAAGGTTGTATGGGCTTAAGATGGCAGAGGGTTCGGATCTTGAATCTCATATCCACACGTTTAATCAAATTCTCAACGATTTGGTTAGGGTGGAGGTAACGTTTGAGGAGGAGGAAAATTCCCGTTCGCAGTCAAGGAAGAAGTATAAGGAGAATTGTTTCAAGTGTTGGTAGAAGGGGCACAAGAGGCAGAATTATCCGGAGAAGGGGAACGGTAAAGGCAAAGAAGGATCTTCAAAGTCAGTTAATGTGGTTGAAGATTGCTCAGAGGATGTGGATGGAGATATGCTCACGACTTTATTAGCTGTAGAGCACCCGACAGATGGCTGGAATAACGGATTCAGCATGTTTGTTTCACGTGACGGCAAATCGTGATTGGTTCGATACTTACAGGTCAGTTAATTCTGGTATAGTTACTATGGGTAATGGTGCTACTTGTAAAATTGCAGGCATAGGAACTATAAGAATTAAGATACATGATGGTGTGGTTAGAACGTTATGTGATGTTAGACATGTGCCAGATGTTTCTAAAAATCTGATTTCATTGGGTACCTTGGATGCTAACGGGATGTCCTATAAAGCACAAGGTGGAGTATTGAAAGTAGTTAAGGGTGCTATGGTTGTGATGAAGGGTGAGAAGGGTTCTAAAAACATCTATAGGTTGCTAGGAAGCACAGTTGTAGGTGGAGTAACATACGTTGAGTCTGAGGTTGATACTGATGCCCTTCTATGGCATATGAGGCTTGGTCACATGGGTGAAAGGGGGATGCGGGAACTTCATAAATGAAAGTTGTTGAAGGGTGTGAAAACTTGTAAACTGAAGTTTTGCAAGTATTGTGTTCTTGGAAAGCAGAACAAGGTGCAATTCAAGACGGGTAAGCATACAACAAAGGGCATTCTCGATTATGTTCATTCAGATGTGTGGGGGCCGGTTAGAACAGAATCAAGGGGTGGACATTATTACTTCGTGACATTTATTGATGATTTTTCGAAGAAGGTTTGGATTTACTTCATGAGGCACAAGTAAGAAACTTTTAAGAAGTTCAAGGTGTGGAAATCTGAATTGGAAAATCAAACGGGGCAAAAAATCAAGTGTTTGAGAAGTGATAATGGGACAGAGTACACAGATGGAGAGTTTAAGAAGTTCTGTAGAGAGCATGGAATCAAGAGGCACTACACAGTACGCAAGACACCACAACAACATGGTGTGGCTGAAAGGATGAATATAACTATTGCGGAAAGGGCTAGGTATCTACGATTCAATGCGAGGTTAGCAAAGAACTTTTGGGGTGATGCGGTGAGTATGGCATGTTTCTTGATAAACAGATCACCTAGAGTCTCTTTGGATAACATATTTGCGGAGGAGGTATGGACGGGTAATGAGGTAGACTTAACTAATATCCGGGTGTTTGGGTGTCCATCCTATGTGCATATTCCTGGTGAAGAGAGGTCGAAGCTTGACCCAAAGTCAAAACAGTGTGTCTTTCTCGAGTATGAAACAGGTGTGAAAGGATACAAGCTTTGGGATCCCAAGTCAAGCAAGGCGGTGATCAGTAGGGATGTAGTCTTTGATGAAAAGGCTATGTTGAAGTGTACTCAAGATGACAAAGAGAAGGTTCCAGAAAGCAAAGGTAGCGAGAAGCAAGTCATTGAGGTGGAGTTACATGAGGATGAAACTGATGCGGATCTCACTCTTCTGGATTGAGAGGCAACAACACAGGAAACTGAAGCGGCTAGTACTTCAGTTGGGAGACCTAAGAGAGTAATCAAGCCACCGGTCATGTATGGGTTTGAAGACATGGCTTCGTATGTTCTTGTTCTTAGTAGTGGAGACCCGAATACTTTTAAGGAGGCAATAAGAAGTCCTGAAAAGGATAAGTGGGTAACTGCTATGGCGGAGGAGATGGAGTCATTATACAAGTACACTACATGGGATTTGGTGGAGCTTCCTAAAGGGAAGCATGCTATTGGTTGCAAGTGGGTCTTTAAGCGTAAAGAAGCAGTATCAGAAAAAGAGGGGGAAAAGTTCAAGGCTCGGTTGGTAGCAAAGGGGTACTCGCAGCGAGAGGGGGTGGATTATAATGAGATTTTTTTGGCTTGTTGTGAAGCACACTTCTATTCGAATTGTGTTGGGTCTTGTAGCACATTATGATTTGGTGTTGGAGCAGATGGATGTGAAAACTGCGTTTCTACACGGTGAGTTGGATGAGCAAATTTTCATGGAGCAACCACATGGGTTCACGGAGCCCGGGCAGGAGCGTTTGGTTTGTAGATTGAAGAATTCACTGTATGGGCTGAAGCAGTCTCCGAGGCAGTGGTACACTTGATTTGATTCCTACATGGTACGTATTGGCTACAAGCGTTGTGAGTATGATTGCTGCGTTTATGTGAAGAGCTTTGATGATGGTTCATTTATTTTTCTGTTACTGTATGTGGATGATATGCTGATCACTGGTAGAAGTAAGAACGAGGTCAATCAGTTGAAGGCCTTGTTGAGTAGAGAGTTTGACATGAAGGATTTGGGGGAAGCCAAGAAGATTCTTGGGATGGAGATTCGCCGAGACAGGAAATCTATGAGATTGTGGTTATCTCAAGCCGGCTATGTGGAGAAGGTGTTGGAGAGGTTTAATATGCGGGATGCAAAGCCTGTGAAAACACCATTGGCGAGTCATTTTAATTTATCTACCTCAGATTCCCCGAGTTCTACTGAAGAGATTCAGAATATGTCAAAGGTTCCCTATGCAAGCGCAGTGGGATGTCTCATGTATGCTATGGTTTGCACGAGGCCAGATTTGGCGCAAGCCATTAGTGTGGTTAGCAAGTATATAGCGAATCCGGGTAAACAGCATTGGGAAGCAGTTAAGTGGGTTCTTAGATACTTGAAGGGCACTATGGATTATGGCATCATGTTTGGAGGTAAGAGTGAGGAGCTTTCTGTTGTGGGATATGTTGATTCAGATTATGCGGGTGACTTGGATCGGAGGAGGTCGACTACGGGATATGCATTTACTCTTGCAGGTGGTCCTATATGTTAGAGGTCTATGATTCAGTTCATCATTGCATTTTCTACAACGGAAGCAGAGTACATGGCAGCAGTTGAAGCTGCAAAGGAAGCCTTATGGCTTCGGGGTTTGGTCAACGAATTGGGTATTCATCAATGTGGAGTGAAGTTGCTTTGTGACAGTCAAAGCGTGATTTTTCTAGCAAAGAATCATATTTATCATCAACGGACGAAGCATATTGATGTTTGGTTTCACAAGATTCGGGAGTTGATTGATATGGGTGAGGTTGTGCTAGAGAAGGTTCACACTACGGAGAATGCTGCTGATATGTTGACGGCTTCAAGTACATCGACAAGTTCAAGCATTGCTTGGATTTGTTACACATCTCTAGCTGTTAGAGATAGGGCGGTTCGAGCTGGTTCCATGTATCTTCTGTTGGGTTGGATGAATACTCGCCAAGGTGGAGATTGTAGGATGGTGGCTTATTTCCTGCTGGCTGGACTGCTACTGCCGAGGCGGGCGCCCCACCTGGGCTGAGGCGGGCGCATGGGAGGCAGTGGCTGTAGCCCTAGAGTGCAGCCTTGAGGCGGCCGCATGGTCTTGATCGAGGCGGGCGCATCGTGTCCAGTAGCTTAGCCGTGGCGTTTCTTCTTCCGAGGCGGGTGCCTGGGTTATCTTGAGGCGGGCGCCTCAAGGTGACGGGGGGTTTTGGGATTGACAGGCTTCTATGTATTTTTGGTCCTGTTTAGGCTAGGGTTTGTGTTATATACTCCCTCCGTCCCGGCCGACTTAGGACTTTTTGCCATTTTGGGCGTCCCACCCGACTTAGGACGGCCCAAAATGGAAACCTTAAATCACTATTCTCTCCACTCATTCTCTCTCTTATATTATTTTAATACTCACAACACCATTATAATTTACTATTCCCTCCACTCATTCTCTCTCCTATTTTTAAATTACACTCACAACATTTACCTTTTCCTTAATCCCCGTGCCATTTCAAAAAATCCTAAGTCGACCGGGACGGAGGGAGTATATATTGTTGTAACCTTATGTAAACATGATGAGACATTGCACATAATACAAAGAGGCAATGTTCAAAACCCCAAAATTACATCTCTCTCTCTTTCGATTTCTCAATTGTGTTATTGGTTATTGTTTAATTGTTTCCGCTGCGATTGCACAACAAACACCTTCCTTATGTGAGTTTTTCAATTTCTACAAGGAAACATAAAGTACACTCACAAGGAAAGAGATTTTGTTAGTAGGTTAGTCCTAATATAAATCTATTTACATAAATAAAAGATATTTACAATATTAACAAAGTCCTTTTCATAATAGAATATATAAATATTTTCATGAAAGTCCCAAAATTAACTTACCAAATATATCACATTGATTCGAAATAGGAAACAAATTGTTTCCTAAAAACTCACTCTTTCAATCCCCCCCCCTATTTTGGACTTTCTGGTCAAAACTCAAGATTTATGATTTAGATAATAATGACCAACATTATCAGACTTGAAAACCCCCCCTGAATGGATGTGTGTGCAGATGTGTCAACACACCCACACAAAACTGCATAGAATATGTTAGTACTAAAAATTGCAGTTTAACAAATATAAACTTAAAGAACCATTCAGCAAATGTATTTAGGGATTACAGACCAAGTCTTAAACTAACAAATATTAAAAAGAAAAATAGCAAATTATTAAAAACAAAACTAACATATATTAAATCAAAACTAACAAATATTAAAAGCAAATATCAAAAATTTTAAAAGAAAATATCAAATATCAAAAAGCAAACCTGTTGATGTTTCATTCACAAGTAAGAACTAACAGTAAAACTCAACTGAGATTAAGCATCCCAACTGAAACATCAGCAGCAGCAAAGATATCATCAGTATCATTCTCATCCTTTTGTTTGACTAGAAAGTGTAGTCTCCCATTTCTGGAGATCCACCTTCAAAGCCTTAAGGTTCTTGACATGTGTCTGGGCATCAGCTGCAGCAATCTCTGCATCTAGGGTTTCCATTTGATCATCAAAAGAAGTTGCAGATGTGTGACAAGATGTGACCACATCCTGACCCACATTCACAGCTTCAGCTTCATTGATTCTGCAGATTGGTTAAATAGAGAGAGAGAGAGAGAGAGAGAGAGAGAGAGAGAGAGAGAGAGAGAGAGAGAGAGAGAGAGAGAGAGAGAGAGAGAGAGAGAGAGAGAGAGATATGGTGCGTGTGTGTGAGAGAAATTATGAGGACAGGGAGCAAGAATTACAGTGAGTTTAAGGAGATGTGACAAGGGTTGTGCCACATAAATACTCACAACTCCCCCTTTCCTACTTAATTGAGGAATCCTTCTCCAAACATGTTTTAGAAAACAGAAATACTAGAAAGAGCCCACAACGACAATAAACCTTTGAGATTTCCACACACAATAAATCACTAAAAAATAGGGATTAAGAATTATCAAAATATTTCATACCGTTTTATGGTAACAAGAAATAATTTCACCCATATCTTTTCCACATAATCCCTTTGAAATTGTCCTTTCTTTTCCAATGAGGATTGATACACACCTTTCTTTTTTCATGAAGGATATTGGAAATCAAAAAACATGTGAAATCAAGGAATAAATTAAGAATGAAAATTAATTAACTAGCATATTTACAAAGCACCCTATATGTCTTAATATGCAGTATGTCTAACATGATGCAACACATATGTGAAGGAAAAAATCTCAGTTTACAGATGTGGCATAGGATGTGAGTCACATTTGGGGACACATTTAGATCACAAAAAGTCAATGGGCAATAATCTAATCTGCACAGCCTCTAGGATGCATCCACCCATTTTTTATTGTGAATATTTTGCATTTTGAGTAGCTTTCACTTTTCTTATTTCCCAAAGATAGCCCTTTTTCCAATGATCTTTTCAAGTTTGATTTCAAATTTTCTCTTGAGAATCACTTGATCACAATAGTTTGGCTTCATACAATGGGTGAAGCAGTTGTTTCTCATTGATTTAAAGCACCCACTGTGAGATATCTAAGAAGATTATATCAAGTTATCAAAAGACAACATGAAAAAGAAATGCCCATAATTAAGTGATCAGAAAATGTCAAAGATGTAAGACCCACAAGTGATCACACTGAGATATTTCGTGCAAATGCATGATATTTTTTTTCAGTTAGATAAATATACAGATGTGTCAGCAGATGTGAGCACATTTTTGCTCACAACCTTAGATATCACACAAGCCAAGAGACTTCCTCAAGGAGGAAAATCTCTCCAAATCTAATGCCTCTGTAAATATATCAGTCAATTGATTTTCAGTCCCAACAAATTTCAGACACACAATTTTTTGTTCTACAATATCCCTAATTAAATGGTGTCTAATATCAATGTGTTTTGTTCTAAAATGTTGGACAGGGTTTTTAGATATATCTAAGACACTTTTGTTATCACAAAAAGCAGTCAATATTTTGCTATTTAACCCATAGGCTTTTAGCATTTGATTCATCCAAAGCAGTTGTGTGTATAAACTTCCAAGGGCAACATATTTAGCCTCAGCTATGAACAAGGAGAGATAACCTTTTCTCCTTATATACTAGGAATCAAGGATGTTACCAAGGTAGGAACATCGAACACAGATGTTTTTATCATCAAAATTGTCTGCCCAGTCTAAGTCAAAGTATCCCACTATGTTAGACACAAAGTAGTAACAACATACCTTGGAGTATAAGGATGTATGACTCCATAAAGCATCCAAATAACTGTGATTTACCTTCTCATTCCTTCTGGTTTGCCTTTGATCATGCATTTCACCAACCACTTGAGAAGCGGGGTGATCTTTCTGAATTCTGGACTCAATGTCATCTGATCTATCAACAGACCCAACATGGTCTATTTCAGAAATAGCTTCTCCCTCTGAATCTGAAGAACTGACTTCATGCTCAGTTCTTTGTGTGAAGGTGTGTTCAGATGTGGGAACGGTTGTGTTCACATCTGCAGATACATCCTTCTGCACATCTGGACTCACATCTGCCTATTTTTCCTTTGCAGTGCTTTTCATATCTTCAGCTCCTATATCAGTAGATTTCCACTCCAGTTGATAACCTGAAACATCATCCTTGGTAGTTTTGAGGTTAAGATCAAGTGTATCATCAAATACAACATCAGAAAAACTGAAACAAGATAAATTGTCACAAAACTTGTAACAATTGTCAGATGATCTTAGACCAGTGAGGACACATGTGTTAGACTCATCAAACACTTCACATATCTTCTTATCAAACTTCACATATAAGTCATCATCACATAACTGACTTATACTTATGAGATTAGTCCTAAGACCTTCCACATGATACATATTGTGAAGTTTTGGGAGACCTTTAACATCTAAGGTTCCCTTACAAAATTATTTTTCCTTGTGCCCCACCACCAAAGTTTACTTTACCACTATTGACAAAAGTGTATTCTGTCAAAACATCTTGGTTACCTGCCATGTGCATTGATGTAAACGCAGCGGAATGATATAGAAATTAATCAAGAATGTTTAAAACCTCTGCAGGAATTAAAGGAATTCCCAAGAACTCAAGAACGAATTCTTTCAATAAAACACGAAGTTTTATTAATAACTTGAAAGCCAAAGAAAACAATAATAATGTCAAGACTACCTAAAACTAAAACTAGAGGGGAGTATTTATAGCTCATACTCTCCTAAATCCCTAAGGAAACATAAAAAGAAAATATAGAAACTCTCCTAAATCTCTAAGGAAACATAAAAAGAAATAAAGAAAATCCTAATAGAAAAAGGAAAACAAAATAAAGAAAATCCTAAACCTTCTAGAATTACTCCTAACCTATATGGTAACTAAATAAGACTCAAAAACTAGTAAATCTCCTCAAAATCTACTCTAAAATCACCTCTAATCATCCTATTAAAATAAATGACGAAAATAATAAATAAAATATAAACTAAAACAAATTAAATCCTAAAATACTAATTAAAATACAAAATTAATTAATATATTTGACTTTGTCAAATATTTCTTGAACCGGATTACATCATTCACCCCCACTTGAAAAAGGATTCGCCCCGAATCCTCGTCCGATCTTTGAAACGAGCCCCTCCATTTAAATAAATATTTGGAATAAATCTTCATCTTTAACGTAGAAGGAATTGAAAGAACTTGAATTTTTCCGTACCAATGAAAGTATTTGGATTAAATATTTTCTCGAAGCACAAATATGGGCAGACAAATATCTTCCGAAAATAAAATTATATCATCAATCCCATCCTTTCCATCCTTCTGTTGATCGTCCTCTCCGTCCTCCCCATGATCCATAAAATTTTTGCCCCATATAGAATTTGATTTTGCAACAAACCAATCCATATTAACAGTATCCTCCACCTTTGACTTAACTAGGGCATGAATAGGGACAATAAAATCTGCGGTAACAATATTACTACATACCTTAATTACTTCACCCGTTGCAATTTCACACAGTTCATCATCTTTAGATTCTTCCATCACTTGAACAACGCATAAATCTTCTACGACTTCACAAATAACCTCTTCATCAAAAGCTTCTTCTTGAGTAGGAAATTCTTCAATAACAAGGCGACGTTCTTCCTCCTCAAGACGCTTCAATTCAATAGCTTTTTGTGATTTCAAACACCGAACTTGTTTCAAATAAGAACAAGCTTTATGCCAAAAAGGTTCAGATTCTTTCAAAGCATTATCCCTATATTCTCTATGCAAATCCACTATAAATTGTTTTTCTGGCGGAAGTTGGCCGCTTACAAGAAGGGATTCATAATGAAGAAAAAAATCATGGTGGAAGTTGGCCTCCTTTGAAAGTTCCTCCTCCTTTGCAAAAAAATATTTCGCCTGTTGATTAGCATGAATCAAACGATCATTGATCCTATCAATAACAACAGATTTGTTATTTTCTCCATTGTTAGTTCTATTTTCCCGTCCAATCGGACCATCATGGCGGAGGTGTTCCCCATGAGGACCATATTGATTGTTTGGGTTGACATCGCCACCATCTACTCGCAGTCCCGCCAAGGCCGCTAATAATTGGGTGTGTTGCTCTCTTTGGAGGGCTTCTTGTCGCTCCGAACGTTCCCTATATTCGCGATCTTGAATTGCTATGCGCTCAAGGATTGCTGCAAGAGTGGTTTGCGTGTCTCCGTTGGCTCCACCGGAATTGGTCATCTTCCAAGGATCGTCCTCGCTCTGATACCAACTGATGTAAACGCAGGGGAATGATATAGGAATTAATCAAGAATGATTAAAACCTCTGCAGGAATTAAAGAAATTCCCAAGAACTCAAGAACGAATTCTTTCAATAAAACACGAAGTTTTATAAATAACTTGAAAGCCAAAGAAAACAATAATAATGTCAAGACTACCTAAAACTAAAACTAGAGGGGAGTATTTATAGCTCATACTCTCCTAAATCCCTAAGAAAACATAAAAAGAAAATATAGAAACTCTCCTAAATCCCTAAGGAAACATAAAAAGAAATAAAGAAAATCCTAACAGAAAAAGGAAAACAAAATAAAGAAAATCCTAAACCTTCTAAAATTACTCATAACCTATATGGTAACTAAATAAGACTCAAAAACTAGTAAATCTCCTCAAAATCTACTCTAAAATCACCTCTAATCATCCTATTAAAATAAATGACGAAAATAATAAATAAAATATAAACTAAAACAAATTAAATCCTAAAATACTAATTAAAATACAAAATTAATTAATATATTTGACTTTGTCAAATATTTCTTGAACCGGATTACATCATGCATAGAGCACCCACTATCAAAAAATCAGGAACCAGAGATAATACTCTTGAGGAAAGAGTAGACAACATTGCAGGTAGCACCAAGTTTAGCCACCCACTTAGTTTCAACTTTCTTTTGTGGTGGTGCTACTGTTGTGTAGTAGGATGTGTGCCAGGATGCATACACATCTTGTCACACATCTGGGTTTGATTTACACATCCAGCTTTTCTATCAGCTTACAACTTATCACAGAAAGGACGAATGTGCCAGGAGCAAATAATGACAAATACAGTGCCTCCTCCTCGGCCTTTTAACACTCAAAATTGATTTTTCACTAAAATTTGAAGAAGTTTCACATCCCTCTTTTACAAATTTGCCTTTTTCAAGCCCAGATCAGTTTTATTAAGTTGACCCATAGAAATAGCATCATCAAGTTTCATTTTACATTTGTTTAACTTGGTAAATGTACTTTCAGCTTTTTCACACTCATCTTTAAATTTTTCAAGCTCAACTTCCTTTTTGGTCACAAGGACTTCAAGTTTGGCAATGGTATCTTTTTTATCATCATTTTCTTTTGAAAGTTTGGTTTTCTCATCTTCACAGGTAATCAGTTTATTAGAAAGAACTTTATTTACCTTAGCAAGTACCTCAATTTTGTCCATACGCTTCATCCAATCAGCATGTAGTTCCTTATAGGTTGCAAAGAGTTTCTCATAGGGAATGTCCCTATCTTCATCATCAAAATCTCCTTTTACAGAGAAACAGTTGAAGGTCTGCTCGGATGTGAGTTCGGATCTGTACACATCTGTATCCACATCCATCTCCAGATCAGCTTCAGAAAATATTTCTTCTTTTGTATCTACAGTATAAGCATTAAAACAGACAGATAAAGATTCAAACGCAGAGATGTTAGCAAATACTTCATCATCCTCACAATCACTTGAATCAGCAGTGTAACTTATTCCCTTTTTCTTAAGTGTGTTATCACACTCATTAGCAAAGTGACCAAAGCCACGACATGCTCTACATTGTACATAATCAGAGGATTTCTTGTTATCAAAACTTTTCTTTTTGAACCCCTCATCAGGATTATCTTCTTGTTTCTCTAAATCCTGAGAGTTTTTTCTAGGAAACTTGTTTCTCCTTTTGTTATTCAGAATAGAATTGAATTTCTTGGTGATTACACCACATCATCTTCCTCAAGATTAGACTCATTAATTTCAGAGGAAAGGTCAGCTATTTCCTTTGAAATAGCTGCAGAACTTTTAAGGGCAATACTTATTGTCTTGTTCTTTTGTTGAGCTTCAAGATTAAGCTCAAAGACAGTTAGGATTCCAACAATTTTGTCCAAACCAACAGTGTTGGTGTCATGAGTTTCTTCATTGACAGCAACCTTGATATTAAACCTTTCAGGCAAGGTCCTTAAAATTTTGCTGACTAATCTAGCATTCGAAATTGACTCTCCTAGGCTAGTACATTCATTGGAGATTTCATGAATCTTAGCAGCATATGAGACAATATCCTCTGTCTCCTCCATTCTTAGAAGTTCAAATCTATCCATTAAGATTCTAAGTCTAGTGGACTTAACACTTGGAATTCCCTCACATTGCATCTGTAAGATATCCCAAGCATTCTTTGCTATGCTTTCATTGGTGATAAGTTTATACATATTTACAGAAACATGGCTGGAAATAGCACTCATGGCTCTAGAATTAAAATTTGCAACATGGATTTCATCAAGAGTCAATCTCTCTTCAGGTTTTCTTTCAAAGATGGATTCACCAACACCAGATTTAGGTCTTTTCTCCACAGTAGGAGGTTTCCATGCAACAATAATGCACATCCAAGCTCTTTCATCAATACCTTTGATATAATTATGTATCTTAGACTTCCAAAAAGAATAATTGGTGCAATCCAAGACATGAGGCTTGTTTTGATGATTTTGACATTCCATTGTGACTACACTTTCTGGATCAACACTCAGTAATATATCGAGAGTTGGCTCTGATACCAATTGAAAATTTAGTATAGCTAGGAAGCTTAAACAACTCAACAGTTCACGGATGTGAGTAAAGATGTGACACACAACTGTCCACACATCCACAATTATAGCAGCGGAATAAAAAGTAAAAACAAGAATTATAAACGTTTACTGGTTTTAATTCCAGCAAACCAGGCTTCGCCCAAAAAATTTTCACTATTAAAAATTTGATGTTTACAAAAACATGAATTAGTGAAACTAAAATACGAAAATACTAAACAAGTTCTAATCACCTTCTATGACAAGAACAGTCTCCCTTTCCCAAGTGGATCCTATTCTAATCAGAAGTAAAACAAAAAACTTGACAAAAACCTAGATGTGAGTTCGGATGTAAGACACAACCTTCACTCACAATCTAAAATCACAATGTTGAATCGTGAAGAACAAAAGTATTTTTTTTCTCTCAAAATAGTTCTCTAAAGCCGTGTCTTCTCTTTGTGTTGATTACTTGTATTTATATGCACCTTGAGAAGATCTTCACGAATCCAACACCTTCCTTATGTGAGTTTTCCAATTCCTACAAGGAAACATAAAGTACACTCACAAGAAAAGAGATTTTGTTAGTAGGTTAGTCCTAATATAAATCTATTTATATAAATAAAAGATATTTACAATATTAACAAAGTCCATTTCATAATAGAACAATATAAATATTTCCATGAAAGTCTCAAAATCAACTTACCAAATGTATCACATTGATTCGAAATAGGAAACAAATTGTTTCCTAAAAACTCACTCTTTCACATTGTTACTTCAGATCTCTCTTTTAGTTCAGTTTAGTTTGCATGAGGATTCTGTGTTTGAGGCCTCTGCTCTTTATAGTGAAACTTAGGATGTGAAATCATCTTATCTCTTATTGATTATAGCAGGGGGCGGATCTAGCCTTTTTTTTTTTTTGGGTGAGCTGGTCTGCTCTTTATAGTGAAACTTGGCATGTGAAATCATCTTATCTCTTATTGATTATAGCAGGGGGCGGATCTAGCCTTTTTTTTGTGGTGGGCTGGTCTGCTCTTTATAGTGAAACTTGGGATGTGAAATCATCTTATTTCTTATTGATTATAGCAGGGGGCGGATCTAGACTTTTTTTTTTTTTTTTAGGTGAGCTCCAGCTCACCTCAAATATATATATATATATATATATATATATATATATATATATATATATATATATATATATATATATATATATATATATATATATATATATATATATATATATATATATATATGTATATATATACATATACATATATATATATATATATATATATATATATATATATATATATATATATATATATATATATATATATACGTATATATATATATATATATATATATATATATATGTATATATATGTATATACATATATGTATGTATATATGTATATATATGTGTATGTATATATGTATATATATGTATATACATATATGTATGTATATATGTATATATATGTATATGTATATATGTATATATATATGTATATATATATATGTATATGTATATATATATATATATGTATATATATATATATATATGTATATATATATATATATATATGTATATATATATATATGTATATACATATATATATGTATATATGTATATACATATATATATGTATATACATATATACATATATATATGTATATATATATATATATGTATATATATATATATATGTATATATATATACACATGATTAAATAACTTGGGGTAAGTTGTTATGTTCTTTTGATTGAATAACTTGGGGTAAGTTGTTATGTTCTTTTGTTATAATTGTTCATAACATGATTAAAGTGGTTAATATGATGTTATTAACAAGTTTGGTTAAGGTTGAGACATCAGCTGGGGGTTGAAATGAAAAGGAAGTTGGTTTGGTTAGAACTTGACAATTTCCATGCCTTGGCTTGAGTAATTGGTGTGAATTTGTTATAATTTCTGGTTAAACATGTTATATACATGTTATTGGTGCTAGAGGGGGTATATCATGGTCCAAACTATGGGTTTAGAATGCTAAAAATGGCCTGGCAAAGAAGTCCGAAGTGGAAAACTGTTCTTGGTGCTTGAATTAGAAGTGACCAAGTGAGGTGAATGAATATAGCAAAAGTTGATATTATGGCTTGAGTTGGAATTGAATCATGTGTGTAAATGTATTGGTAAGGAAGGGAGTTTATTAGAGTTCCCAAATCAGGTGTATAGCATGTTACCAAGTGACTTGGAATAGTCCAAAAAGGTTTTGGAAAGAGCTTTAAATATTGACCTAAAGTTGCTTGGCAGGCATGTTTGAAAGCTGAACTGTTTTACCCTGTAGTCTTGGTCCATGTTTGAGGCATTGGAAACCTAGGCTAAACAACTCGGATTGGAACACTTTTTGATCCTGTATATAGTGCAACTTTAGTACTACATAATGAAGTTTGAATTGGGCCAAAAAGATATTGATAAGGTCCTTAAATAATGTCTCAAAAATGCTTGAGAGGCGATTATGAAACTTGAGCCAAAGTTTATAAAACTTGGGAAAATGAACTTGAACCCTAAAGGGAAGTTGTTCAGTGTTGTATAATGATTATGTAGGGTTATTTATATGTTGTATTACCCCTACGTGATGACTTGTATAAGGTTATTGGGTTAAATGGTGCATAGAGGGTAGGATGCACAACTTCATTGATTTGGACAGGAGTGATAATACCCTGTTATTGAATTATACCTTGTGTATTGAATGTGTAGGCCTCATATATGGTACATGGTGCCTTATGTGGTGATATTTATAGGGTTGTGAGTTCAAATATTGTGTAGAACGTGTAATACCCTAAGTGCTTGGTTGGAACCTTTATAGAAAGTGTTCCATGTTATAACATGATTGTGTGGGGTTGGTTATATGTTGTTTTATCCCTACATGGTGACTTGTAAAAGGTCATTGGGTTATATAGTGCCTTTAATGGATGTTGTACTAGTATGTTCATTTGGCAGGAGTATAAGTATACCCTGTATTGTTTTATAAACTGTATAATGGTTATGTGGAACTTATGTGATATATATTGTGCATAAGTGTTTACAAACTTCATAGTTGATTGTGTACAAAGTGTGCAAATACTTGTTGCACAGTTTCTTGGGTTGATCATGAGTAATTAATACCATGTCATTGCATTGTTGTTATTCAATAGTGTTGAAATACATGTGCACTATTGTGATTGATTTAACATGAGTTATAATTCCATGTTATGTATATTGATGTCCCATAGGGTGGACTTATGTTCAAGTATCTATTATGTGCTTGACTATGATGGTATCAGCTGAACATTGTGGGGGTATATGGGATCTTAATATTTATGAGAAGATATTTCATAAAGTGTTTAGATTGCCCTATACCTGTGACCTCTCCCCCGTCTGTGGCCATGGTCTGGGGGTGCGCAGCTTCTATGGATATGTACAGTCATGCCATATGATAGCTGATAACTTATATGGATCTATGTCGGGGTCGTATAAGACGTGAATAAGCACTAGCATTTCACGAGAGCGGAGTATCCCTCCCACCGTTGTACTACATATGATTCAGATGGGAATGGTAAGGGAAAGGTAACGTAAAGTGTTTACTGTTTTCCCAATATGATATAGCAACTTGATTGTATGTTGCATTGAATGTGACTTATTGGTCAAATGGAAAAGGTAACATAATGTGTTTACTGTTTTCCCAATGTGGTTATTGAGCAACCGGGTTGGTGTTGCATAGTTGTTGTTGAGCAACCTGTGTGTATTGCATATTATATGAGAAACCTGTGTATGTGTTGCCTATTGCAGGACTTACTGGTCAGATGGAAAAGGTAGGGAAAGGTAACGTAAAGTGTTTACTGTTTTCCCAATATGATATAGCAACTTGATTGTATGTTGCATTGAATGTGACTTATTGGTCAAATGGAAAAGGTAACATAATGTGTTTACTGTTTTCCCAATGTGGTTATTGAGCAACCGGGTTGGTGTTGCATAGTTGTTGTTGAGCAACCTGTGTGTATTGCATATTATATGAGCAACCTGTGTATGTGTTGCCTATTGCAGGACTTACTGGTCAGATGGAAAAGGTAGGGAAAGATAACGTAAAGTGTTTACTATTTTCCCAATGTGATATTGCGCAACCTGTTATGTGTTGCATATTGTATGACATATTGTTGCATACATAATAACTTACTGAGATTTTATCTCACCCCTTCTCCATTTACTGTTTTAGATTCAGCTGAGACAGGTGGACCATACCGGTGAGGCCGGGAAGGAGTTTGGATCGTATTTTGGTTGTCAGGGTATGTATGTATTTATGTGGGAGTTGGGAGTAGTTGTGGTTATTTGATACTGGGAAACTGTTATAAAACATTTTCAGTGTGTAATGTTGTTCTTAATCTTGGGTTTGGGTTGTTTTAAAGGTTGGCTTATGTAAGCCATGGCAGTTGTAGTATTTGTAATTTATTCAGTTTAAAGCTGGTAGAAGTAGGTTCATATTTCACGGCTATGTAGGGAGGTTATTTTGAAATGGTTTTTAAAATGGGGTGTTATACTATTCAAGTGGATTTAAAAGAAAAGTTTTTTGAAATGGTATATTTTGGGACCCTCCATCCTGAGACACGGTTTATAGGTCCGGGAGTTGGGAGGCGCTCACATGGACCGTGTGTGAAAGATATGTGGGATTTCCTCTGGTGGTGTGACCTCGTGAATGGAGCACTGTGTGTGCCTTGTGTCGAAAGTCTTCCTGATATTGGTGATAAATCAGGCGGCGTGTCCCGCAAGTGGTGAATAGCGGCGGTACAAGATTCGCTAGAGGTGGTCCTTGGTTTGAGGGGAGGATTGTTGGGGTATCAACCCAAGTCCCACATCGGCAATTGAAAGAAGAGTTGTCTAGTATAAAAAGGTGTCCACCCACTCCATTAGTATGAGGCCTTTTGGGAGTTGACCCAAGAGCAAATCCGTGCGGACTGGGCCCAAAACGGACAATATCATACTAATGTGGAGTGGTGGGGATGGTCGCGGTCCCAACACTTTTAACTATTTACAGACTTATATGCTTTCGTCTCGCAAGATTTTGCGATTGGTAGAGTTTTATGGGAAGTACAACACTTAACACTACAAGGAAAATAGATTTTAGCTACGGCAAATTCCGTAGCTAAAATGAAGATTCCGTAGCTAAATCGTGTTTAGCTACGGATTTGTTCCGTAGCTATTCTGTGGGTGCAGGTTTGTCGCTAAATTGGGCGTCGCTGTTTTGTAGATAATTTAGAGACGGATGTGTCCGTCTCTAATTTAGAGACAGATATAGCCGTCTCTAAATTAGAGACAGATATGTCCGTCTCTAAATTAGAGACAGATATGTCCGTGTCTAAATTAGCTACGAATACGACCGTCTACGGATTAGCGACAGATTTTCCGTCTCTATTTAAATTCTCGTTTTATTTTGAAACCATTTTAGCGACGGATATTTCCGTCGCTAAATTGGTATTTTTTTTTAAAAAAATTAAATAAATATTTAAAAATATATATTAATATATTTTAAATATATATATATATATATATATATATATATATATATATATATATATATATATATATATATATATATATATATATATATATATATATATATATATATATATATATATATATATATATATATATATATATATATATATATATTAAAATATATAAATATATATTTTTAAATATATATTAAATCCCCCTAAGCTTTTTTTTTCAAATCACCCCTTAACTTTTATTATTTTCATATCAGTCCCTTAACTTTTATTATTATCAAATCAGTCCCCTAAATTTCTTTTATACTCAAATAGTCCTCACAAACTTCCACCACCACCACCACCAATCACCACCCATCACCACTCAAAGAACCACCGGCAACCACTGAAAGAACCACCAAGAACCACCTAAGCAACCAAAATCAACCACCAAATCAAAAAAACAAAAATTACAATACTAGGTTTCCAAAATTTTGAATCTTTACAAAATCACCAAAAAAATCAAAATCAAAATCCAACAAATCGAAATCTGAGTTTGTGAGGACCCCGACCCGGAACCTACACGTGTCCCGAGTTGGAGCGTCCTCAAACTAACCCAAATATACTAAACTTTTAAAACTTTGAATTAACTTCAAACATCAACATCAATAACATTTCCATTTCAAAACAATTCCACTACTCTCCACATCGGAGGAAGAGTGGACCAACTTTGAAAATACTTAAACTGTTTTAGTTACAAAAGATGAGGGTTTCAACGTAGAAAGTTTAAGTTTAATAATTACAAACTCCCAAAAGGAATTATAGCAAAATATACTTTCTACGCCAACCTAACGTACCCCGACAATACCCAAAAGCTCACTGCCAAACTCCTTTCCGTCCTTACTGGGCCGGTCCGCCTGTCTCGGGATCTAAAAACATTAAAGGGAGAGGGGTGAGAATAAATCTCAAAGCAAGCTATTATGAATGCAAAGAATATGCCGTATAAATGCAACACATAACAAGTCGCACTTAACACATTGGAAAAGCTATAAACACATTCCATTACCTTGGTTTACCTTTTCCCGTCTCGAATGTAGTCGTACAACATTGGGTATAATAATACTCCAATCTTACAAATAGCCGCTTAAGCAATACTCACGTCTTATAAGACCCGTTTTTCAGGGAACCAAATAAGACAAGAGCAACTCTGCAAGGCTTTTGGCTCAATACGATGCTATACCCCATCCTCGTGGCCACAGTGAGGGGATCAAGACAGTATATAACATAATCCGATCACATTAGGTCACACTTTCCTAATTGACCGTATTATGTTATACCCCCAAATGTCAGCTGACTCACACATTATCAAGCACATGATAGATACTTGAATAAAAATCCACAACAAGGGATAACAATATAGCAACATGGTAAAATATACTCATGCCCAACCAATATCATAGTGTAACATTTATTCCACACTATGCATAATATAAACAATGTAAATGAACTCAAGTAAGGCAAGGAAGTATCATCAATCCATCCTACAAGGTCATTGTACACTAATACATAGCCTCTATGAAGGTTCAAGTTCAACTTACTAGGTAGGAGTCACAATCTATAAAGGATCAAACAAGATTGCTAAACAATTTCTGGTTTAGATTTAAAATCAGGGATTCTCGGGGTCTGGGCGACCGCTTACCACTTGGGCGACCGCCCAAGTGGATTTCAAAAGGATTCCAAGCTTCTGCCCTCTTGGGCGACCGCACAAGGCCTCTTGGGCGACCGCCGAAGAGGATTTTGCAAAACATCCCCTTTTCTGGACACATGGGCGGCCGCTCATGCCCCTTGGGCGACCGCCCAAGTGCCCAGCCAGCATTTTTTTATTTTCAATCCTTTTCCTTTAGCTCCAATTCCTTGCCTTTTTCTCTACCCTAAAATCAAGAACACCAAGGGGGATTTCTCATCTTAACAAAATGCATCCTAAATCATGTAATCCCAAGATAAGGTAACCTTAAATTATTTATTCCTAAATTTCCCACCCATTTCATTTCCTCTAAATCATTTTACATGAACATTTATTTATTTCTACTTCATTCTCTAATCATACAACTTCTATAAGGTTTCCCAAGCATGAACAAACATCACATGAACAATAACAATATCAAAGAGATTATGAACATTTATAAGAAGGGAAATCATAACAACTCACTTGAGCCAATACAAGATAAAATGGAGCTTTTCTAGGCTTGATCAACTCCTTGAGATGAACCACTCACAAAAGGACACTTGGATTTGGAAATGGTTGAAGAATGAACTTGGTATGAACTCTTGGAATGGGAGGCTTTCACCAAGCTTCCATGGAAAGTGAAGAGAAGAGAAAGAAGTAAGAGAAATGATGAAGGAGGGGGAGGAAGAGTGTAGGAGGAGTAAGAGGAGGTATGGTGTTGGTTGACTATGAGGGAAAAGGAGGAGGGAATTAAGGAAAAAGGGCATGGCCCCCCATGCTAAAATATCCTAGGCTTTCCCCATTTTATTTAAATCATTTCCCACTTATTTATTTTACCCATTTTAACCTCCTCATTCTTTTTATTAAATTTCTATTTTTATATTTCCTTTTTGAACATTAATTTATTTTCCTATCATTTAGCCTAATATAAGAATTCAAGCATATAAAAATGGACACATAATACTAACAATAATATTAAAAGCACACCATGTGATATTAAAATTAGTGCCTAGGGTTGGGGTCGTTACACTCACTCCCCCTTAAAGAAAATTCGTCCCGAATTTTAAAAGAAAACTTACTTGGATTCTCAAACAACCACGGGTATTTCGCTCTCATCTCCGACTCTAGCTTCCACGTCGCTTCCTCAACGGTGTGATTTTTCCAAAGGACCTTCACTATCGGAATACTCTTAGACCTCAACTCCTTAACTTGGAATTCTAAGACTCTTAAGGGCTCTTCAACATAAGACATGTCCGCTTGGACATCATCGGGGGGAGAACTCAAGATGTGGGAAAGATCATGACAATACTTCCTCAACATCGAGACATGGAAAACATCATGAAGTAAGGAAAGAGACGGAGGTAATGCCAACCGATAGGCTAAATCCCCAATCTTCTCTAGAATCTCAAACGGACCAACGAACCTCGGAGCCAATTTACCCTTGTTACCAAACCTCTTGATTCCCGTCCTCGGAGAGACCTTCAAGAGCACAAAGTCACCCACCTGAAAAGATAAATCCCGTCTTCTATTGTCGGCGTAGCTTTTCTGTCTACTCTGAGTCGTCTTCAATCTATCCCGAATCACCTTGATCTTCTCCGTAGAATCTCGAACCAAATCTGGGCCCCAAAGTCTCGCTTCACCAACCTCGTCCCAACACATCGGAGATCGACACTTCCTACCATACAACGCTTCATACGGAGCCATCTCAATGCTAGACTCGATAATCGTTGTTGTAGGCAAACTCCACTAAAGGTAGATGATCCTCCCAAGACAATTGGAAATCCATCACACAAGCCCGTAACATATCCTCAAGTATCTCGAATAGTTCTCGGACTGACCGTCGGTTTGAGGATGAAACGCCGTACTGAAACACAATTTAGAACCCAAGGCTTCATGCAATGCTCTCCAAAATCTAGATGTAAACCTCGGATCTCTGTCAGACACAATACTAACCGAAACCCCGTGAAGTCTCACAATCTCTTTCATGTACAACTGAGCTAACTTCTCTAACGAAAACTTGGTTGATACCGGAAGAAAATGAGCCGACTTCGTCAACCGATCCACAATAACCCAAATAGCATCCATCTTCTTCGCGGTAAGAGGCAAACCCGAAACAAAATCCATCGAGATCCCTTCCCATTTCCATTCCGGAATATCTAATGGTTGAAGTAGTCCCGCCGGTCTCTGATGTTCTGCCTTAATCTGTTGACAAGTCAAACATTTAGATACATAATCCGCTATTTCCCTCTTCATACCATTCCACCAATACCCACGCTTCAAGTCTTGATACATTTTGTTACTACCCGGATGAATCGCAAACTTGGACTTATGGCCATCCTCTAAGACACGCCTCTTGATTTCCTAAGTGATGAAGGAACGCAAATTCTCCCTTGGAAGGTTAAAATTCCATCTCTATTCAAAGCAAATTCCCCGGCTTTCCCATCTTGCACTTGATCAAAAATTTTCTTCAACTCCGGATCACCTTGTTGAGCTTCCTTCAAATCTCCATACAATGTCGGAACGGCTCGAACATTCGCAATGATTACTTCACTCTTCAATTCCCGAGAACTCAAAGCTGTCACATACGCCTTTCGGCTAATCGCATCCGCCACTACATTAGCCTTCCCCGGATGATAAGATATTACACAATCAAAATCCTTCAAAAACTCAAGCCATCTTCTTTGCCGGTTGTTCAACTCCCTTTGAGTAAATAGGTACTTCAAACTCTTGTGGTCGGTGAAAATCTCAAACTTCGCCCCATAAAGGTAGTGCTTCCACTTATGTAACGCAAACACGATCGCCGCCAATTCCATATCATGAGTAGGGTAATTCTGTTCCGCCGGTGATAACTTCCTAGAGGCATACACAATAACCTTCCCATTTTGCATGAGGACACATCCCAAACCCGCCTTCGAGGCATCACTATAGATCACCAAATTCTCACAACCATCCGGAAGGGTAAGAACAGGAGCCGTCGTCAACCTCTTCTTCAATTCATTGAAACTTTCTTCACACTTGGAATCCCATATGAATGACACATCTTTCCGAGTCAACCTAGTCAATGGAGTAGCAATCCGAGAAAACCCCTCAATGAACCTCCGATAATACCCCGCCAAACCAAGAAAACTACGGACTTCCGTCACGCTGAAGGTTGCTTCCAATTAACCACGGCTTCAATTTTCGAAGGGTCCACAGAAATTCCCGAACTCGACACAACATGCCCCAAGAAAGAAACCCGCTCAAGCCAAAACTCACACTTGCTGAACTTGGCGTACAACTGCTTCTCACGAAGAACGGACAATACAATTCTCAAATGATTCTCATGCTCTTCCCGGGACTTAGAATAAACAAGGATATCATCAATGAAGACCACCACAAAACTATCAAGATAAGGCTTGAAAACACGGTTCATCATATCCATAAACACGGCTGGAGCATTAGTCAACCCAAAAGGCATCACAACAAACTCATAGTGACCATATCTAGTTCGGAAAGCTATTTTGGCAATATCATCCGGTCTAATCTTCAACTGATGGTATCCGCTTCTCAAATCAAGCTTTGAGTAGATAACGGAACCTTGGAGTTGGTCAAATAAATCATCTATGTGCGGAAGAGGATACTTATTCTTTATGGTGGCTTGGTTCAACAAACGATAGTCTATACATAATCGTAAGGTACCATCCTTCTTCCTAACAAATAGAACCGGTGCTCCCCATGGAGACACACTTGGGCGTATAAAACCCCGGTCTAGCAATTCTTGCAATTGGACCTTCAACTCTTTTAACTCGGCCGGAGCCATTCTATAGGGTGCTTTAGAGATAGGGGCGGTACCGGGTACTAAGTCAATACAAAACTCTACCTCACGGATCCGGAGGCATAGAGTACTCACTAGAAAACACATCACTAAACTCATTCACAACCGGAACATGAGCTAACTCGGGAGACTTCTTATTGGAATCTACCACATAAGCTAAGTAACCCGCACACCCTTTAGATATCATCTTTCTAGCTTTTAAGACAGAAATAACATGCAAACCGAACATAGATTTATCGGCATCAAATATAAATGTAGGCACATCAGGCATAGCAAATGAGACTCGTTTTCTACGACAGTCTACCAAAGCATGACACTGACTCAACCAATCCATCCCAAGGATCACATCAAAATCACGGATTGGTAACTCGACCAAATCCACCGGCAATACATGCCCACATATAGTCACATCACAACCACGATATATCAAAGAAGATGCAAGGCACTCTCCCATAGGAGTAGAGACCTCCAACACATAAGGCATAGATTCAGGCAAAATGTGCAATGAGAATGCAAAATGAGATGCCACAAATGAATGGGAAGACCCGGGATCTATAAGAATGCGGGCCTTAACTCCTGAGACAGGAACTATACCTCTAATGACGGCATTAGGATCGACCTCTCCTCGACCCAAAGCAAACACTCGACCTTGGACTCTATCCTTGGGTTTCCCGTCAACATCCCTTTTTACACCACTACCTTGTCCCCCTTGACCACTACCCGAAGCTTGCTTACTCTGCCACTTGGGACAATTCCTACGAAAATGGCCTGTCGACCCACACTCCAAACACTTGCCTTGCTTGCTCCAACACTTGTCCTCCGAATGCCCTTGCCTCTTGCAATATCCACACGTTGTTCCAAACTGACCGGAAGTCGAACGATTTGTCGGAGCCGCTACGTTTCCTCCTCGATTTGCTCCCGGGGTGAATGTCCTTGGTTGCCCTCTGTTCTGTCCCGAACCTTGACCTTGGAATCTGTTTCTGTTCCCACCTTCATTTTTACCACGATGCTCCTCTATGTCATTCTCAATCCGATACGCCATGTTCACCGCCGCTTGGAAGTTGGCGAAGTCATGAGTCAAAAGCTGCTTCCGGAACTCCACCCTTAAACCCTTCACAAACCTGTAGATACGCCTCTCTTCATCCGGTACCAAATGAGGACAATATCGGGCCAACTCCGTAAACTTTGCTGAATACTGCGCTATAGTCATGGAAACTTGCTCCAGTTTCAGAAACTCAACTTCCTTCTTGTCTCTAGTAACCATCGGCACGAAATGATCCCGGAACTTACGTGTGAAATTCTCCCAAGTTTGCGGTGTCAAATCCCGGTCCCAACCATCCTTTACCACTCGCCACCAAAGGTGCTCGCGGGTCCCTCTAACTTGAATACGGCACATCTCACCTTTTCCGCATCAGAACTCTCCATAGCTAAGAAAATCTTGTTCATCGCTTCAAGCCATCTTTCCGCCTTCACCGGATCCGGATCTCCGTTGAAGCTAGGAGGAGACATCTTCACAAACTTCTCCAAACCATGGTGCCCTTGCCTACCTTCGGGTTGTTGCTGTCCCCTACCTTGATTCTGAGCTGCCATATTCTGAAGAAATACTCGGAACATATCCATCATTTCGGCATTCGGATTACCAACATTACCCAAAGCCCGATCCTGATCTCCATCATTACCCACCATTAGTACAACTCCTGCATTAAACACTCGACGTCAGTTATCACACACTCTCACTCAGCTAGACTCTACCCGAGAACTCTAACCGAGCTCTGATACCAACTGTGAGGACCCCGACCCGGAACCTACACGTGTCCCGAGTTGGAGCGTCCTCAAACTAACCCAAATATACTAAACTTTTAAAACTTTGAATTAACTTCAAACATCAACATCAATAACATTTCCATTTCAAAACAATTCCACTACTCTCCACATCGGAGGAAGAGTGGACCAACTTTGAAAATACTTAAACTGTTTTAGTTACAAAAGATGAGGGTTTCAACGTAGAAAGTTTAAGTTTAATAATTACAAACTCCCAAAAGGAATTATAGCAAAATATACTTTCTACGCCAACCTAACGTACCCCGACAATACCCAAAAGCTCACTGCCAAATTCCTTTCCGTCCTTACTGGGCCGGTCCGCCTGTCTCGGGATCTAAAAACATTAAAGGGAGAGGGGTGAGAATAAATCTCAAAGAAGCTATTATGAATGCAAAGAATATGCCGTATAAATGCAACACATAACAAGTCGCACTTAACACATTGGAAAAGCTATAAACACATTCCATTACCTTGGTTTACCTTTTCCCGTCTCGAACAAGAGTCGTACAACATTGGGTATAATAATACTCCAATCTTACTGAGCCGCTTAAGCAATACTCACGTCTTATAAGACCCGTTTTTCAGGGAACCAAATAAGACAGTAGCAACTCTGTAAGGCTTTTGGCTCAATACAGATGCTATACCCCATCCTGTGGCCACAGGAGGGGACGGCCACAGATATAACATAATCCGATCACATTAGGTCACACTTTCCTAATTGACCGTATTATGTTATACCCCCAAATGTCAGCTGACTCACACATTATCAAGCACATGATAGATACTTGAATAAAAATCCACAACAAGGGATAACAATATAGCAACATGGTAAAATATACTCATGCCCAACCAATATCATAGTGTAACATTTATTCCACACTATGCATAATATAAACAATGTAAATGAACTCAAGTAAGGCAAGGAAGTATCATCAATCCATCCTACAAGGTCATTGTACACTAATACATAGCCTCTATGAAGGTTCAAGTTCAACTTACTAGGTAGGAGTCACAATCTATAAAGGATCAAACAAGATTGCTAAACAATTTCTGGTTTAGATTTAAAATCAGGGATTCTGGGGTCTTGGGCGACCGCCCTTACCACTTGGGCGACCGCCCAAGTGGATTTCAAAAGGATTCCAAGCTTCTGCCCTCTTGGGCGACCGCACAAGGCCTCTTGGGCAACCGCCCAAGAGGATTTTGCAAAACATCCCCTTTTCTGGACACATGGGCGACCGCTCATGCCCCTTGGGCGACCGCCCAAGTGCCCAGCCAGCATTTTTTTATTTTCAATCCTTTTCCTTTAGCTCCAATTCCTTGCCTTTTTCTCTACCCTAAAATCAAGAACACCAAGAGGGATTTCTCATCTTAACAAAATGCATTCTAAATCATGTAATCCCAAGATAAGGTAACCTTAAATTATTTATTCCTAAATTTCCCACCCATTTCATTTCCTCTAAATCATTTTACATGAACATTTATTTCTTTCTACTTCATTCTCTAATCATACAACTTCTATAAGGTTTCCCAAGCATGAACAAACATCACATGAACAATAACAATATCAAAGAGATTATGAACATTTATAAGAAGGGAAATCATAACAACTCACTTGAGCCAATACAAGATAAAATGGAGCTTTTCTAGGCTTGATCAACTCCTTGAGATGAACCACTCACAAAAGGACACTTGGATTTGGAAATGGTTGAAGAATGAACTTGGTATGAACTCTTGGAATGGGAGGCTTTCACCAAGCTTCCATGGAAAGTGAAGAGAAGAGAAAGAAGTAAGAGAAATGATGAAGGAGGGGGAGGAAGAGTGTAGGAGGAGTAAGAGGAGGTATGGTGTTGGTTGACTATGAGGGAAAAGGAGGAGGGAATTAAGGAAAAAGGGCATGGCCCCCCATGCTAAAATATCCTAGGCTTTCCCCATTTTATTTAAATCATTTCCCACTTATTTATTTTACCCATTTTAACCTCCTCATTCTTTTTATTAAATTTCTATTTTTATATTTCCTTTTTGAACATTAATTTATTTTCCTATCATTTAGCCTAATATAAGAATTCAAGCATATAAAAATGGACACATAATACTAACAATAATATTAAAAGCACACTATGTGATATTAAAATTAGTGCCTAGGATTGGGGTCGTTACAGAGTTTCCAAGTTTCCAAGGCAAAATCGAAATCAAACCCAAATCTGGGTTTTGATTTAGATCGATAGAGATAGAGAGAGAGAGAGAGTTTACAACTCACACCACAACCATTTTCATACCGAGGTTCAACAGAGGTTCAACTGGTGTCGTCGGATCTGTCGCTGCTTCGCCACCTGCTCCTCGATTGGCTCCTATCGAGGTTAAACAGAGACTAAAAATGGAGAAAGAGAGAGAGTGATAAAGGGCGGAGGGTGACGGCTGCGAAGGTATCTGGTGTCTGATGTCGCCGGAGAGCATGGCGGAGGCTGAAGGGATGGAGGGCGAAGGTGTCTGGTGTCGCCGGAGAGCATGGCGGAGGCTGAAGGGACGGTGAGGGAGCTGAGGGAAATGAGAGAGAGAGAAAACGGTGGGGAGCTTCAAACTGGGTTCTGGAAATTCGAATGAAGAGAGAGAGAGAAAACGGTGGAGTGAAATAGGGAGAGAGTGAGTTTGGTATTGGATGGAATAATATGGTCCGTTTGATCGAAGTTATTGAACGGTCAGATTTCGCCTTGAGCCATAATCCCCGTGAAATTTTGAAACCAATCAAACAATGCCACATCACGTACTTATATCTATTTCACACTATATTATACACTAACTAAAATATTTATGTCTAATAATAAGAATAATAATATTTATTATTAATAATATTTATTAATAAATTATTAATTATATAATTAATTAATTAATATTAATATTAATTATATAATCAGTAATAATATTAATAATAGTATTAATAATAATTAGAAATTTTAAATATTTTTTATTGAATAGGAAAAAATATTTTAGATTTTTTTTATTACTGAAATTTATAAAAAGTTATCTAAAATATTTACATGCTTTTATTTGATTTACCCAAAATTTTAGTTATAGTAATATGCCTAATATCAAGAATAATAACATTATCATATAATTAGTAATAATACTTAATAATAAGACTAATAATGATATTATTGTTAATTATTCAATTATATAATTGAATATATTAATAATTATTATTATATAATTAATAATAATATTATTATATAATTAATAATAATATTAATAATAACTAGTAATAATACATAACATAAAAAATAATAATGTTATTAATTAATAATAATATTCATAAATTTAATTATTTTAAATTTATTAATAATAATTTAATAATTTAAACTTCTAAGAAATATTAATATACCTAAGTAATAATTGATATTAATAAATTATAAAAAAATACTTATTAACAATTACAATAATTTTATCTTTAAAGAAAATAGTAATTAGTAATAATACTTAATAATAAGGGTTAGGGTATAGGCTTTAGGGGTTAGGGTATAGGGGTTAGGGTTTAGGGATTAGGGTATAGGGTATAGGATTTAGGGTATAGGGTATAATGTATAAGGGTTAGGGTATAGGTTTTAGGGTTTAGGATTTAGGGTATAGGGTATAGGGTTTAGGGTATAGGGTATAGGGTTTAGGGTTTAGAGTATAAGGGTTGGGGTATAGGGGTTAGGGTTTAGGGTTTAGGGTTTAGGGTTTAGGGTTAGGGTTTAGGGTTTAGGGTTTAGGGCTTATAGTTTAGGGTTTAGGGTTTAAACCCTAAACCCTATACCCTAAACCCTAAACCCTATACCCTATACCCTAACCCTAACCCTTATACATTATACCCTATACCCTAAACCCTATACCCTAAACCCTATACCCTAAACCCTAAACCCTATACCCTATACCCTAACCCCTAACCCCTAAACCCTAAACTCTAAACCCTATACCCTAAACCCTAAACCCTAAACCCTATACCCTAAACCCTATACCCTAACCCCTATACCCTAACCCCTAAACCCTATACCCTAACCCTTATACATTATACCCTATACCCTAAATTCTAAACCCTAAATTCTATACCTTAAACCCTATACCCTAAACCCTATACCCTAAACCCTATACCCTAAACCCTAAACCCTATACCCTAACCCCTAAACCCTAAACCCTATATCCTAACCCCTAAACCCTAAACCCTAACCCCTAAACCTTATACCCTAAACCCTAAATCCTAACCCCTAAACCCTATAGCCTAAACCCTAAACCCTAAACCCTAACCCTAAACCCTATACCCTAAACCCTAACCCCTATACCCTAACCCTAAACCCTATACCCTAAACCCTAAATCCTAACCCCTAAACCCTATAGCCTAAACCCTAAACCCTAAACCCTAAACCCTAAACCCTAACCCTAAACCCTATACCCTAAACCCTAAACCCTAAACCCTATACCCCAACCCTTATACTCTAAACCCTAAAGCCTATACCCTAAACCCTAAACCCTAAACCCTAAACCCTAAACCCTATACCCTAACCCCTAAACTATAAGCCCTATACCCTAAACCCTAATCTCTAAACCCTATACCCTAAACCCTATACCCTATACCCTAAATCCTAAACCCTAAAACCTATTCCCTAACCCTTATACATTATACCCAATATCCTAAACCCTAAACCCTAAACAAATGAAAGTATATAGAAGAAAAGTCAAAAGAGGGACGGACTACCCTATATTTATTTTTTATTTTTTAAAAAAAATTTTATTGACTAGAAAACAATATTTTAGCCTTTGTTAATCAGTGGTTTTTTTTAGAAAAAGTTATAGAAAAAAAGATAGAAAAAAACTAAACAAATGAAAGTATATAGAAGAAAAGTCAAAAGAGGGACGGACTACCCTATATTTATTTTTTATTTTTTTAAAAAAAATTTATTGACTAGAAAACAATATTTTAGACTTAGTTAATCAGTGGTTTTTTTTAGAAAAAGTTATAGAAAAAAAGATAGAAAAAAACTAAACAAATGAAAGTATATAGAAGAAAAGTCAAAAGAGGTACGGACTACCCAATATTTATTTTTTATTTTTTTTAAAATTTTTTATTGACTAGAAAACAATATTTTAGCCTTTGTTAATCAATGGTTTTTTTAGAAAAAGTTATATAAAAAAAGATAGAAAAAAACTAAACAAATGAAAGTATATAGAAGAAAAGTCAAAAGAGGGACGGACTACCCTATATTTATTTTTTATTTTTTTTTAAATTTTTTATTGACTAGAAAACAATATTTTAGCCTTTGTTAATCAGTGGTTTTTTTTAGAAAAAGTTATAGAAAAAAAGATAGAAAAAAACTAAACAAATGAAAGTATATAGAAGAAAAGTCAAAAGAGGGACGGACTACCCTATATTTATTTTTTATTTTTTAAAAAAAATTTTATTGACTAGAAATCTATAATTTAGCCTTTGTTAATCAGTGGTTTTTTTTAGAAAAAGTTATAGAAAAAAAGATAGAAAAAAACTAAACAAATGAAAGTATATAGAAGAAAAGTCAAAAGAGGGACGGACTACCCTATATTTATTTTTTATTTATTTTTAAATTTTTTATTGTCTAGAAAACAATATTTTAGCCTTTGTTAATCAGTGGTTTTTTTTAGAAAAAGTTATAGAAAAAAAAGATAGAAAAAAACTAAACAAATGAAAGTATATAGAAGAAAAGTCAAAAGAGGGACGGACTACCCTATATTTATTTTTTATTTTTTTAAAAAAATTTTTATTGACTAGAAATCAATATTTTAGCCTTTGTTAATCAGTGGTTTTTTTAGAAAACGTTATAGAAAAAAAGATAGAAAAAAACTAAACAAATGAAAGTATATAGAAGAAAAGTCAAAAGAGGGACGGACTACCCTATATTTATTTTTTATTTTTTTAAAAAAAAATTATTGTCTAAAAAACAATATTTTAGCCTTTGTTAATCAGTGGTTTTTTTTAGAAAAAGTTATAGAAAAAAAGATAGAAAAAAACTAAACAAATGAAAGTATATAGAAGAAAAGTCAAGAGGGACGGACTACCCTATATTTATTTTTTCTTTTTTAACAATTTTTTTATTGACTAGAAAACAATATTTTAGCCTTTGTTAATCAGTGGTTTTTTTTATAAAAAGTTATAGAAAAAAAGATAGAAAAAAACTAAACAAATGAAAGTATATAAAAGAAAAGTCAAAAGAGGGACGGACTACCCTATATTTATTTTTTATTTTTTTAAAAAAAATTTATTGACTAGAAAACAATATTTTAGCCTTTGTTAATCAGTGGTTTTTTTTAGAAAAAGTTATAGAAAAAAACTAAACAAATGAAAGTATATAGAAGAAAAGTCAAAAGAGGGACGGACTACCCTATATTTATTTTTTATTTTAAAAAAAAAAATTTATTGACTAGAAAATAATATTTTAGCTCGTTAATCGGTGGTTTTTTTTAGAAAATGTTATAGAAAAAAAGATAGAAAAAAACTAAACAAATGAAAGTATATAGAAGAAAAGTCAAAAGAGGGACGGACTACCCTATATTTATTTTTTATTTTTTAAAAATTTTTATTGACTAGAAAACAATATTTTAGCCTTTGTTAATCAGTGGTTTTTTTAGAAAAAGTTATATAAAAAAAGATAGAAAAAAACTAAACAAATGAAAGTATATAAAAGAAATGTCAAATTTAGAGACGGATACTAAATCTGTCTCTAAATTTTAGAGACAGATGTTGAATCTGTCACTAAATTAGAGACGGATTCTAAAATCTGTCTCTAAATTAGAGACGGGTTAAAATCTGTCTCTAAAGTTTAGAGACGGATTCTGAATCTGTCTCTAATTTAGAGACGGATTCTTAATCTGTCTCTAATTTAGAGACGGATTCTGAATCTGTCTCTATTTTAGAGACAGATACAAAACCCGTCTCTAAAATTTAGAGACGGAATCTGAATCCGTCTCTAAATTAGAGACGGATTCGGATTCCGTCTCTATATTAGAGACGGATTCGGATTCCGTCTCTGAATTAGAGACGGATTCATATTCCGTCTCTGAATTAGAGACGGAATCTGAATCCGTCTCTAATTTAGAGACGGAATCCGAATCCGTCTCTGATTTTTGGTTCTGTCTCTAATCTGTCGCCAAATTAGCTACAGATTTCGTCCGTCTCTAAATTTCCGTCTCTAAATCCGGTTTTCCTTGTAGTGTAAACACAATTAATATTTTATAAAAAGTGTAGTTTGAAGTGCGTTAATAAATTATTTGGGCCATAACAATTACATGAAGTAATATGTTAAGACAGCTGAAAATGATAAAATTTAGCAAATATTCTACTTTGAGATATATGAATAGTATATAGTTGAAGAAATGACATTATATAGTACATTGTTTAGTTATCTCCATCAGCTTTAATCTTTAGATCGGGCTGTAACCTAAGTATCAGATCCTTAAGTAAGCAGTGTCATAGGTTCAAATCATCCTGTTTGCATTTGATAAACAATGTCACGTGTTGGAATTCTCCCGCTTGTATTTGATAGCCGATTATTGTGAGTGCGAAAATTGAGCTTTGAGCATGCCTGAAAAGTAACTTGTTTCTCAATATGTGAATGAACTGGGTGACATGAGTGACAGAGGGAGGGTGAAAAGAATATACTCTCTCCATTTCAGAAAGTTAGTTTCACTTTTTTTGATTGTTTACTTGAGTCGATTTAATTTGAGCAATAATTTAGGTTAATTTTAATTATTCTAATGAAAATCTAAAACTTGAATCATGATTTTTATTTATTTACAGGGAAAAGCAAAACAGTTGACAAAGAAAACTTGGCAGACCAAATTTAAGCATTCACAAAGCCATTAACTTTAGAGTCCAATGCTTCAGAACAAATCTGCTCCATTTTATGGTAGAAAGACATGAGCTCTGTTATTTTTTCAATTGACATCTTCCCAATTGCAGCCTTGACAAGTTTCTCTCTTTCTTCATTCATCTTCAACCTATTTTTGTACGCCGACGCATTTCTCACCGTCGCCCCCATCTGCTTCAGCCTATTCTCCTGTTGCCTACTCAATACTGTATTTGCCTGCAAAGTTTGTCAAAAAAAAAAAAAAATAATAAATAAATAAAAAAACAATATTGCTTGGTTCATTCTAATAAGATTTATGCTGCAATTTATGTAGAAAATAAAAATCTTTGTTTGTACCTCAAGAAACTCGGCTCCTGCTTCAAGCTCGGATTCCGGGGAAGATAACTCCCCGTTTCCGCTGCTATACATGTTTTTCGCTATTGAGAAGCTACGAACAATGATCTTTCTCTTCTTTTCCAGTTCTTGGTCAAACTTTAGAGCCTTTGGTACATTTCTTGATCCATTTAGCTTCTTCTCATAAGCTATTACAGCCTTCACAAATTCCTGGTTGCAAAAAAAAAAAAAAAAGTTAATTTATTATTTATCCTCCCATTTCATTTTCTTAGTAGAAAACTCACACAGTTGACTTTAGTGTTTAGACTTTACCTGATATGCAGCAGAGCAGCCTGGATAATCAAATTCATCAGAGCCGTTACAACGCATACGTTCAGGATGAAACTGAAGTCCCATGATGAACTTACCTTCCTCAGGATTATAAGCGTTGGGATCATAAAACCCTTCAATCAAACCATCAGGAGCGAAAGCCATTGGCACGAATCGTGGAGCCAATTTCTTAACACCCTGATGATGATAACTATTTACCAAAATCTCCCTAACCCCATCTCTTAAAGATTCCTTAAACCAACAATCTAGTGGTGTGTTCTCAATCACTTTCACAACATGCCTATGCCCATCATAATTCTCATAATCCATATGAACAACTCTTTCATCTTTCAAACCCGTTTTCGAGAGCTCTTTTTCAATATCTTGATAGAGGGTCCCGCCACACGCAACATTAAGGACTTGTGACCCTCTACATATCCCTAAGTAGGGTATGTTCCTCTCTAGGCAAAGCTTTGCGAGGCTTAATTCAATGGAGTCTTTCTCACGGTCAATGGCGGTGTCACTTGAGTGTAACTGTTTGATTTCGTCGAGTTCTTGAGGGGAGAAACAGGAGAGTTCGGAGTCATAAAGGGATGGGTCAATGTCTTCACCTTCGCAGAGGAGAACACCATGGATGGGTGCAAAGCTTTCTAGTAGCATGTGGATTCCATTGACTCTTGGGACTATGACTGGTGCTGCTCCATAGCTTACTATGAGGTCTAGATGATATTCTCCTGTTTGTCGTTAAAAAATGTTTAACCCCTATCTTAGAGTGAATGTCTAATTTTTATCTGATAATGTTGATTTTTAAACAATTTTAGTAACAGTTATACATAACCACATACATATTGACAACAAATTGATTTTTGAGCGCAATTTTTTGTGACAGATATACATAATCACCACATACATAATGAATAAGTTGATTTTCGAGCAATTTTAGAAGCAAATAAGCATACACATACTCAGTATCGATCTTATAAACTTATAGAATCGTAAGAGAAAGAGACGAACCAACGAAATCAACAAACTTGTTCTTGCGAAGGGTACGTCTGGAGACGATGAGAACTCTGGGGAGGATCAGTGAGAGATCTGGACCCATAATCTTTGTTGTTCTTGAAACTGTGATTCAAAATGAGAGAAATAGCTAAGAATGGGAAGATTAATTAAAATTAATATTAGTAATTTGGAAATTACCAGGAAATATATAATTGATTTGAATTTTATGGTTAATAAGTTGCAGGTATGGGCATGTAGTGATCTGTGTGTTTATATCATATAAACACACAGATCACTACATTATCCCATTTTTTCAATCTTAATTAATTAGTTAGGCTTTTCCCATTTTTTTTGTTTTTGGTCTTTCTTCCTATTATCCCAAGTTTAATTAGCAAATTTGATTTTCTTTTTTGTACGAGTAATATATTTTAATAAATTGTTTGCGTTAAATACTTCAACATTATTTCAATCGTTCTTTGAATTATTTACTTTTATCATTTTTGTTAACTAAAATACATTGTATTTCATGGATCCGACCCATTTTTTACTTGTCCGACCCGAAAAAAATTTTTCGTTGCCCCCCCCCCCTCGGCCAATTCCTGGCTCCGCCCCTGTTTATATGGACAAAGATTCGGTGTGTTTGTGGTGAGGCGTAGTCAAGCAGCCGCGTAATTACACATGTTTAATTACTTAATTATGTATTTATCTCTTATTACAATATACTCCTACATTATTATTGTTCTTATCATCCAAGTCATAGTCTGGTTAGATGCTGACTTGGAAGTTCTTTGAACTCGATAAGTCAATTGGATCAGCTAGAGTTTTAATTATTTCAATTGTTTGGACAAATTTTTATTTTGTTTGCCAGAAGAATTATGTAGACATACCTGTTATATATTATTTCATCCTATCCATATAATAATTACTCCCTCCGCCCCTAAAAGTTTGTCTCATTTAATTTTTTAGTTGAACTTTGACCACAAATATATGACAATTTAATTATGTAATTCATGAAATTCTAAAAATTCCTATTGATTCACCATTAATAATATTATCAACAACAACTTTTAGAATTTCATGAACATGATTAATCTCTCATAAATTTATGATCAAAGTTCAACAAAAAAGTCAAATGGGACAAACTTTTAGGGACAGAGGGAGTATAACATATTGTATAACATATTGTACTTTGATCAAACCTTAATGGCACTTTAATACTAAATAAAATTTTAAAAAGTTTTATTTGACTCTCCAATTAAAATATTACCCTTAACCATTTTCACAACAATTATGTGAATAAATAAATTTGAGTAATTTATTGGTCAAAGTTCAGTCAAGTCAAGTCAAATTCATCAAGAGCCCTCATGTTCATATTTTATTTCATTTTAGAGTAGGTCTGCTGAGAAACGCGTTTCTCCATAACTATGGAGAAACGTGTTTTTAATAGCCAGAAGCTATGCGTTTGATAACCAGAAAAAAAATTCTGGATATCAGTCTAAAGGGTTCTGGATATCTAGAAGCTTTGGAACGGATATCCAGAAGCCTTTGGGACGGATATCCAGAAAAAATAGATTTGAAGCCAAATCCAAGGCCAAGACCAGAAATTGCTTATTGAAGGTTTCTGGATATCCAGAAACCTTCAAATGTATATCCTGAAACCATCAAATGAATATCCAGAAATATTTTGAAAGTTTCTGGATATTCATTTTGAAGGTTTCTGGATATCACTTTCATAAGCTTCTGGATATCCAGAAGCCTTGGCCTGCATTGTCGCGCGACAAGTCGGGCCCCGTTTCTCCATAAGTTATGGAGAAACGCGTTTCTCCCCAGATTTTAGCTTCATTTTAAGGAAAGACCTTTTGTAAATCTCAAATAGAGAGTTAACCAAAAATTGTAATTCCACAGACACCCCTATGCCCCCTCTTCTCCCTCCCTCACGGCCTCATTTCCTCTCCCCTCCCCATTTCGATCTCTTCCTCCTCTCTCTAAGTTCTCTCTCTCTCCAAACGATCTTCGACAACGACGACGATCTCCGACGATGACGATCTCCGTCTCTCCCTCCAGTGACTTTATCCGTCTCTCTCTTCTGCTATCTCACTATCAAATTTTCTCTTTAGTCGTTTCCCCTCTAGCAGACCGAACCACAACCGTCCAGTAATAAATATGCACATCACTGTAGGCCAATGTTAAATCCCTGTCCGACATCTCCCTCCGTTCTGACAGCCACCTCCTTACTCACCACATTCAGTAACTAGACAATCACTACTAGAAAGTGGTTGTTTACTAACGACATTTTACAGACAGGTTATCAACGAATACCGACAGATTTTTAATTTGCACTTGCCAAAAATTTCTTTTTATTAAATTTACATTTTATTCCGTCGGTGGTAAGGCTGAATAATCCGTCGGTACTACCGACACATTTGGTCCTTCGGTAATACCGACAGAATAGTCTGTCGGTAATTCGACATATATATTAAACCCTAGCCGCCCTCCCATTCAGTTTCGCTTAAGCAGAAAAAAGCCTCTCCACCCGTCGGTTTGAGCAACTCCATTTTCTCATCTTCTTCTCATACATTCCCGTTCGATTCGTTGCTTCTCAATTCCTCTTGCCTCACTTCATCTATCACCTCCTTCACAGAGTAATCTCTCTCTCTCTCTCTCCGTGATACATTCCAATTAATAACTTAATTCAAATGTGTAATGATATTTGTTTGTTTTGATTGTGTAGGAAATTAAAGCGATTCTCGAATTCAGTGTGTTGACTGTAGTTAAGGTATGATTTTTAGGTTTTAGGAATTTGAAATCTTGTTAACTGATATTCTGTTACTAATATAATTTATTGATTTTAATCTGTTTAAAAATAGAATTTTGGTTATTACATTAGGTGGAATTATTTGATGAGATTGTGGCTTTTATCTTAAATTTGAACCACTATAAAATTCCCAATTTCAGTGTTTAGTCCTGAAATTCATGCTGCCAAATAAAACTTACTGAGTAGTAAAGTTTTGTGGCACAAAAAAATAGTTTAGGGATTCTCCGATGGGAATAAGGTATAAAATTGAATTGGGGAATGGTATAAGGTTTGACTGCCCAAGCTGCCCCATTGCCATTCCGAGTTGGCACAATGTTAAGCAATGGCATGAGCTTTGACTGCCCGAACCGCCCTCCCATTCAGTTAAACATTTAGTTTTGCTATTATAAAATGACCCATGATTGTTTTTTCTCGGTAAAATAACATTTCGGTACAAAGTTGAACTAAAAGGACATTCATTTTGGGATAAATGTTTCTTGAAAATGGACATTAATTTTGGGATTGAGGGAGTATGTGTTTGTATGAAAACAGGTTAGAGTATCTATTATTACTCATCTACCGTTAGTTTTTATCGAAATACATGCATTGTTAATACAAGTATCTTACTAGGACTCTCTCCCAACAATCTGAGATATTGTCGAAAAGGCTCCAAATTATGTCTTATTATTATCCTTAAGCATGCATGATACAAGAGATTGTAAAATGATAAGTTGAATATCATAGTCTATGATTTTGTCTAAGGTTAGAATTCTCCAATGAAGTCGGTATTAGACCACTCTTTTGGTACTCCATGTAAATCCCTAGATCTTCTAAACAATGTCTTGTAACTTGTTTCCTTTATATTGTTCTATGGAACTTCTTCTTTATCAATCCGGGAAGATTCTCTTGGACACAAATATTGATAATATAAATTTATAAACAAGAAATAAATAAATAAATAAATTTATTATTTAAATGTTAACTAAAAAAATATAGATGTGCATAAATGTTAATTAATTATTGTAAAATTATACATTTTACTACAAAGAATTAAATATTAATATTTAAAATTATTCAAAATATTAATAATTTAAAAAATGTGTGTAAATGTTAATTCATTACTGTAAATTTGTGCAATTTACGGCAATGAATAAAAATTTACGACGTAACGTTGTGATGTTTGTGTGCAACACAAAAACTTAGAAACTCGTTTAAGAATTTTTAACTTCTCATGTTGAGGTCAACATGCAATTATTGATTCTTAAATTGTCTGTGCAGACAGTCGTAAAATGCACAATTATATGATTATGTAAATATCATATTTGTCTATCAAAATTGCTTGAAAAGTCGATAGTTGAGATATTTCAGTTGCATTCCTATTGTTCTCTGAGTGTATACTAGACATTGTTGATTACATACTATCGATTCTAATCAATAGTGTATACTAGACATTGTTGATTACATACTGTCGATTCTAATCATTAGTGTTTGATTGGCCTGGTCTACGTCGTGCACTTGGAGAACCATGGGGTTATGCTGCCAAAATTTCTTGAATTTTTGATTATAAAGCAAGTAGACAAAGTGATATTTACAATTCATATAATCGTGCATTTCGGGATGGGATAGAAGCCAACCCCATTTCTAAACCTTAATGAAGTAACTTGTTGATTTTAAGTTTGTAATTCAAATTTAGGGAATGGTAGTGTTAATTACTTCTAAACTTTTAAAATATTATGAAATGTAGGAGTTAATTATGTCTAGGAAAGATCGTAATTGGATGGATAGTCGTAGGAACCCCGGTAGAAGGGGTGTCCGACCTCAATTATAAGAAGGTTTAGAACATTTCATGGAGTTTTCTAGAGCGCATCCCCAGTGCATACGTGATGATAAGATTAGTTGTCCTTGTAAAAGTATATGAATAGAAAATTTCTAAGTATAAGATTTGTAAAGAAACATCTTATGGAGGTAGGGTTTGTTGATGGTTACAAGGTATGGGTAGCGCACGTGGAGTGTTATGTGTTTGAAACAAGTGTTCGTACTGTCCCATTATATTATGTGGTCCGCCAAGGGAACCTGAACAGTTGGTACATTTGGTTGACAAAGGAGAGTCGTTTGTGGGTTTGGATGATATGGTTCGAAATGCAGCTGGCCCAGAGTTTGATTGGAACCCTAATCCAACAGAGGTAACAAATCTTGTTGCAAAGAATTTTATGAATTTAATGGACTCTGCAAATGAGAAAATTTATCCTGGTGCAAAGGCTATAGTATTAGAGTATGTGACTTAGCTTCTCACTATCAAGGCTGATACAAATATGAGCCAGCATACTTACAATCGTATCATGTCATTAATGCAACGGATGCTACCCCAAAAAAATAATATAATTAACAATTTTTATGAGACAAAAAAGTTGGTGGGGGCATATCGGTCTTGGTTATAATAAAATTGATGCTTGCAAGAATTAGTGCACTCTTTTTTATAAGGAAAATGAGGGTCTCAATGTTGGAACATTTCTATTCCATTAATTTATTTCGTACTCAGTTCCTGAATAAGTATGAGATAAAGAAAATAGAGGCAGAAGCGTAGTACCTGACGAATCCATTTGTCTTGATGTGATGAAGAGAAGAAGAAGAAATGAAGGAGGGAGATGAAGTCTTCTAAATGATGAATGCCTTCTCTTTACTCAGATTTTATGGAGAGAGTATATCAATTATTAAGTATATTTCTAGGCTGCTGAAAAGCCTCTATATATAGGAAACAAATAGACACTTCATTTAGGGACCACACCCTTTCATTATTAAGTAGTGAAAGCCTACCTTTTGTCCATCATAAATAGGTAATTTTCACTTCGGGAATTCTACACATTGATTAATTTTCTATACTTTATACAACATTATATTTATGATTTATACATGTACGTCTACATGTTTACGTATATTTACTAAGTATAAATATTTTGCAGTCCATGTTCTAACAATCTCCCAGTTGGATTGCCCAAACATGTATTTGTACTAAATAAAGCCTTTTAATATCATATTTATAATGTAAATGACAATTCTTATGTATACTTTATAGTCATTTCAACAATTCTGTCCATTAATTTTATAAGTATAAGGACTAAAGGAGCATTCGTTGTAATTGATTCGAAACTAAACTCGCAATAATCACATATATATAACCAACTAAATGACATAGATTAAGTATAGATGTGTAGTATGGAAAATTGATGAATATATTGAAACATGTATATATATTCCTCCAACTAGTCCTACTTAACCAAATGAGATCAATCATTAATAGATATAAAACAATCAAATGAAATTACAACATAAACTCCCACTATATTAAATGTTATCAAAAGTTGTTACAACCATATGTGCGGTATGCTCGTGAAACGCTAAAGGAGATAATGCGTTAGTAAACGGGTCCGCTAACATGGAGTTTGTTCCTATAAGTTGTATTTCTATTTGTCCATTCTGTAATCTTTCTCTAACAACAAGAAACTTGATATCTATACGCTTAGATCTAGATGAACTCTTGTTGTTGTTAGAATACAACATTGCACCCCGATTGTCACAATATAACTTGAGCAGTTTTTCAACACCATTGACAATTCGCAGTCCCTCAATGAATTTACGCAGCCGTATAGCTTGTTTGGATGCTTCGTAACAAGCAACAAACTCGGCTTTCATGGTAGAGGAAGTCACAAGTGTTTGCATGGCACTTCTCCAAGATATGGCTCCTCCAGCTAATGTGAAGACATAACCGGATGCCGATTTTCAACTATCTTGACATCCAGCAAAATCGGAATCGGAATACCAACGATCTTAAGATGATGCGACTTTGTATATGTAAGCATGTAGTCCTTAGTGTTTTGTAGGTATCTCATCACTCTTTTGGCTGCAACCCAATGTTCTCTCCCCGGATTGCTTTGGTATCGACCAAGCATCTTAACAATAAATGTAAGGTCTGGACGAGTACAGACTTGCGCATACATTAAGCTTCCTACTGCTGATGTATAAGGGATATTTTTCATATACTTGGATTCTATATTATTTTTAGGACATTGCTTTAAACTGAATTTATCTCCTTTAGAAACAGGGGTGTCATGTGGTTTACAATTTTCCATGCTAAACCTTTGTAATACCTTTTCTATTTAGCCCTTTTGTGATAATCCTAAAATACCTCGTGAATGATCACGATGAATTTGGATTCCCAATACAAAAGATGCCTCACCAAGATCTTTCATTTCAAATTTGTTTGAAAGAAATTTCTTGGTTTCTTTAAGAAGGTCTTTATCATTGATAGCAAGTAAAATATCATCCACATATAAAACCAAAAATATAAATCTACTCCCACTGAACTTTTGGTACACACAATCTTCGGCAAGATTCATTTAAAAACCAAATGAAAGAATTACTTGATTGATTTTTAAGTACTATTGATGAGAAGCTTGCTTGAGCCCATAAATGGATTTCTTAAGTTTACAAACTAATTGATTTGTTTGATCTAAATCAATCACCATTTCTGGTTTCTTCATATAGATAGTTTCCTCAATGTCTCAATTAAGAAAAGCTGTCTTTACATCCATTTGATGAAGCTCAAGATCAAAATGTGCTACAAGTACCATAATGATCCTAAAAGAGTTTTTAGACGATACCAGAGAAAATGTTTCTTTATAATCAATGCCTTCTTTTTGAGTGAATCCCTTAGAAACAAGACGAGCCTTATATCTTTCCACATTACCTTGTGAATCCCTTTTGGTCTTAAAGATCCATTTACATCCGATGGGTTTCACATTTTTAGGTTATGGAATAAGATCCCAAACGTCATTGTCTTTCATGGATTTTAACTCTTCATTTATGGCATCGATCCATTTATGAGAATTTGGACTATTAATGGCTTCATGGAAGGTGAGCGGTTCATCTCCCACTAAGTCTAAGTGTTCCTCATTCTCGGCAAGATACACATCATAATCAGCCGGAATTGCACTCCTTCTTACTCTATTAGATCTCCTTAAGGGCACCGGTTCTTCTTGATTTTGAGGTTGTTGAATTTGATCCTCATTAACAACATTTTCATGTTGTTTGATAGGAGGTTCTATATAGTTTTGAATTATATGTTCTTATTGAATTCAAATTCAAAACTATTCCTAATTTCCCCTCTAAATTCAACATCCTCAAAGAACCTAGCATTTACCGTTTCAAAAAAGGTTCTAGTTTTCGGGTCACAAAATTTATATCCCCTAGATCTCTCAGCATACCCTATAAAGTAACTACTAACGGTCTTAGCGTCCAGTTTGCCCTCATTAGGCCTATAAGGCCTAGCTTCTGCTGGACAACCCCATACATGAAAATGATTTAAGGACGATTTCTTATTCATCCATAATTCATAAGAAGTTTTGTCGGTAGCCTTTGAAGGAGCTCTATTGAGAATATAAGCTGCACCAATTTTTAATGCGTCGCCCCATAATGAGTGAGGTAAAGAAGTACAAGAAATCATACTTCTTACCATATCCTTAAGGGTTCTATTACGTCTCTCCGCTACACCGTTCATGCTAGGTTTGCCCGGCATAGTGTAGTTAGGGACAATCCCACACTCTTCTAGATAGCGAGCAAAAGGACCCGGACGTTGTTCACCCGTATCGTCATTTCGACCGTAGTATTCACCACCATGATCAGATCTAACGTTCTTAATAGTCTTTCCGAGTTGATTTTCAACTTCTGCTTTAAAAGACTTGAAAACGTCCAATGATTGAGACTTTTCATGAAGCAAATAAATGTATCCATAATGAGAGTAATCATCTATGAACGTAATGAAATATTGTTGACCATTTCATGAAGGGGTAGTCAATGGTCCACAAATATCCGTATGAATTAGTTCTAAGACGTTTGATGCTCTCAAGGATTCTTTTCCTTTAGTGTTTGTAAATTTTCCTTTAAGGCATTCAATACAAATGATTTTATCCGGAATATCAAGTTTGTTTAAGATTCCTTCCGACACAAGCTTATCAATTCTCCTTTTGGAGATATGACCCAAACGTCTATGCCATAAGGTATAAGAATTTTCACTTGATAACTTTCGTTTAGTGCCTTTAGTTTTGGTTTCATTAATATGGGATTCATTATATGACTCGACTGTGTCAAGTAAATATAGATTATCACTATATGATAAAGTACTAGTACCAACAACTTTGGAATTGAAATAAAGACCACATTTATTATTACCAAATGAACAGGAATAACCTTCCCTGTCCAAAACTGTGATTGAATCAAATTCCGCCTAAAGGACAGTACAATAAATGTATTATTTAATACAAAATAATATCCATTACTTGGTTCCCTTAATGCGAGATCAATGTCCATACAACCTAAGATCATAGTTATTTTGTTTTTCAAAGTTTTAAAATTTGTCCCATTAAGCATCAGAACATTATTCATTGCAGTAGTGATTGACGAAGCATTTACTAAATCTGTTGGGGTAAGAAAAAGAATGAAATACAAAACATGTATAAGCAACTACATATAATAGTGATTAATCATATCAAATGAATTCCATCTATATGACAATTAACATGACATCAAAACTAATCTTTTGATTGTGATTTGATTCAAAATAATTATCTTTAGGTAACCAAGAAATCAAACAATGTTTTAATCAAATACTTAATCTTTCTTTGGGCCGATTTAAGTACTCAATGAAACAAACTGATGTTCTCTTACTTGTTACCCAATGAATGTATAAATTTAGTCAAATAAATGATCTTCTTTGGAAAATTCATTTTATTCACATATTAAAGTATACATTTATCACTTAACAATTTCGGATCTAAACAACGTAAATCACTTTGGCGACAATATTATTTAGACAATTTATGAAGTTGTTAAGCATATAATTAATCACAAAGAAAAAAGGTTTGAAAAATGTTTGTTTTTTCTCAAGAAAATAAAGGGAAAGGTTGAATCTGCAGGTGCACGGCCGTGCGTTATAACTTGCAAGGCCGTGCAAGGCCTATTCCAGAAAAACCAAATTTCAACCCAGGTGGTGCACGGCCGTGCATTATAACTTGCACGGCTGTGCAAGGCATGTTCCAGAATACTCATCATTCGGCACAATGGTGCATGGTCGAGTATAGAGAAGCGCATGGCCGTGCAAGTAGATCCGCACGGGCGTGCACCATATAACGACCGACCATGCAATAGGACAGTCTTGCTTGAACCATTGCACCTTTTGATGAATTTTATGCCTTTTGAGCCAAAAACTTCAATCCTTTACAGATATTAAACTTGATAAATGTTATTAATACTCTATGAATGATTAGAGTGATTAAACAACATCAAAACATAATGAATTCAACATAAGCAAGAATGAAAGTAAAGCAAAGCATGCTATCATGAACTCAAACTTAATCAAGAACATGAGTAGGCTCTGATACCAATTGTTGGAACATTTCTATTCAGTTAATTTATTCCGTACTCAGTTCTTGAATAAGTATGAGATAAAGAAAATAGAGGCGGACGCGTAGTACCTGACGAATCCATTTGTCTTGATGTGATGAAGAGAAGAAGAAGAAATGAAGGAGGGAGATGAAGTCTTCTAAATGATGAATGCCTTCTCTTTACTCATATTTTATGGAGAGAGTATATCAATTATTAAGTATGTTTCTAGGCTGATGGAAAGCCTCTATATATAGAAAACAAATAGGCACTTCATTTAGGGACCACACCCTTTCATTATTAAGTAGTGAAAGCCTACCTTTTGTCCATCATAAATAGGTAATATTCACTTCGGGAATTCTACACATTGATTAATTTTCTATAATTTATACAACATTATATTTATGATTTATACATGTACGTCTACATGTTTACGTATATTTACTAAGTATACACATTTTGCAATCCATGTTCTAACACTCATTTCATGTTCAATATCTGGACTAAGTAGGTATAAGCCACCACGTCGTGGTAGTGCCAAGCACAAGAAAAATGTGCCTCGGCCGCAGTTGCGTTATATGCCGCTAATTCCCGGATTGCAACGAATTTACGCATTGAAAGATAGCTCAGAAGCCATGTGTTGGCACAAAGAGTGTCCTCGTGTGAGGGTGTGATGACTCATCCTTCTGACGGTGAATCATGGAAACATTTTGATGCCACTTACCCTGATTTTGCTACGGATCCTAGAAATATAAGGTTGGGTATATGTACGGATGTGGTTTTCTCCATTTGAACCAAGAGTAAAATCTTATTCATGTTGGCCTGTTAAGTCACAGTTTTTAATCTTCCCTCATGGTTATGTATGACTGATGCTTATATGTATTTGAATTTGTTTATTCCCAGTTCTTGGAATACTTGGAATACAGGCAAAATTGTTGATGTGTATCTTCGACATCTGATGGATGAACTTAAATAATTGTGGAATGTTGGTGTCCAAACATGAAGTGCTTTCATGTTGCAAAACTTTAACATGAGTGATGTGGACAATTAATGACTTTCCTACTGATTGTATGACGTCGGGATGGAGCACACATCGAAGATTGGCCTTTCCGTATTGTATGGAAAATACAGATGCATTCACACTTCAGCATTATAAGAAGCAATGTTGGTTTGATTGCTATAGACGGTTTCTTCCTAGTGACCATCTATTTCATAAACAGAAGAATACTTTTACCAAAAAATAGAGTTGAGAATCGGGGGCCCTTTCCTTGTCTGAGTGATGAGGATACTTTTGAGCAGGCGTCTAAGTTGTCTGTTGTCAGGTGGGGAAAGTCATTTTCGAAGGATAGACCAGATAAATTTGGTAAAGACCACAACTGGATCAAAAAAAGTATATTTTGGGAGTTACCTTATTGGAAGACAAACTTTATAAGACATAACCTTGATGTCGTGCATGGTACATAATCTGATCTCACCTCAGAAATAGCCATGGACAATGAATCCTCGATTTCAATTTTGGTTGATTGCTGATTGTAGATTGTTGATCTTGTTGGGGATTCCGGGACAGGGGAGAAAGAAAGGCTTTAAGGTTGGGAAGATATAATTAAGTTTAAAGGCTGCCCATAATTTTATGTATGTTATGGGTAAAACATCAGATGACAACATCTTGAACTTAACCAGCATGTCAACATATTGGCTCCTACAAATAAGGTAAAATAATCATTTTATTGTTTTAATTAAATATCCTCTTTTACAGGATAAGCAACGGAAAATACGTGCAAAATGGACTCATGTTAACGGAATGGAAGACCAGGTCAAGGATGGAGATAGGGATCGAGATTTTAGGAAATTTAGTTACATGTAATCTTTTTATTTATTTAAAGGCTATTAGATCAGAACACAACACACACACGATTCACACTTTCTCTCTAGCACTCCGCCATAGCTCACCACCTACTTGTAACTCATTGATTGATTAATACTACCGTTCGAGAAGGTAGGTGCTCATAAACCCCTCCCGAGGTTTTATGCCAGTGAGATAATTGTCTCAATGGCTTTCCCTCATTACATCAACGTGTCAATTTTTTTGCTCTACTCATACACCAATTATACTCCATTGCACCTTCCTCATTTTCTTTTGATCTAAATTACGATCTATTATTTTTTCACCAAAACAATTTGGCGCCCACGGAGGGGCCTTTGGTTTTTTAATCGGTTTAATTCTCATATGACCATCATGTCCACTCAACCCATGACCTCTATCGTTGGCAAAACCATTGTTACTACCAGCAACATGAATGTTTCCACTAAGGGTCTCAATCTCGGCAAGTCGACAACTGGAAACTTTGAGTCATTGCCGCTACCGCCGCCTGTGGGATCTGGCAAGAAGCAGTCGTCTCCAACACCTGATTCCGAGATCAAGAACATTCTCCTTCAGATGAAGAACTAGCTGGACCGACAACAAAGTAACACCTCGCTGATAGCTGACACCTTGGTGAAGATGCAAAAGGAATAAAAGTAGCTGACTGAAAGAGTGGATATTTTCTCCCCTATTCGCCCAAGAGTCCTTAATTTTGATATTGGGGGTAGCTCCCAGACCTTCAATGAATTCATTCCAATGGCTTCACCAACTCATGGAAGGATAACATCATCAGCTATTCACGATGGCCTCTCCACTGATGACGACTTCTATGATGATTTCGACACCATTTGCATCCAACATCTTCGAGATATCTTCTCAAGGAAATGCCTCTGTCTCACCTTTTACGCATAATATCTTTGGGACATCTTCAGAGGGGGCAACCTTTACCAATAGTACCGCCATGACATCCTTCGCAGATAACACTAATCCCTTTGCTCATGTCAATACAAATTATGTTTTCGATAATACTGCTCGTACTACTAACCCTTTTGCAGGTAGCTACATGGCAAGGCAGCTTCAGGAATTGAGGGATATGGTCATGAATGTACCTGGTGTCACTCCCCCCATACAACAAGCTTCTCCGACATGCTACAATCAATCACGCTTTGTACCAGCTATTGCGCATGTCGACATCCCCAAATGATTTAGTGTACCAGCCATAAAGCTATATGATGGAAGCACCAATCCTGAGGAGCATGTCGCCCATTACCAAGAGAAGATGGAGATTGTTCGCATACCTCTCCAATTCCTAGAAGCATGCTTGTGTAGAGGATTCGGTTCAACATTGCTAGGACCGACTTTGAAGTGGCTGATTCGTCAACTGGATCCCTTGGATCGTTTGCCCAACTTGTCAACATGTTCAACAACCAGTTCTCTTGCAGCAAACAGTTCAAGAAACTCACCAGTGACCTCTATCGTGTCACTCAGCAGCCCACCTAAGCATTGAAAGACTATGTTAACAGGTTCAACAAAGAAGTCTTAGAAATCCCCAACCTAGATATGGCAACAACCGCTGAAGCCTTCAAAATGGGTTTGAAAAAGGATTCTCCATATTATAAGGAGTTGGTGATCCGTTCAAGAGGATGGAGGACATCCGGAATAGGGCGTTAAGATTCACCAGGCTAGAGGAAGATAAAATGCAGCATATAAAGCTTTCTAACAAGGCATCGACATATGACAATCCTGAAAGGAAGATAGAGACATCTCACCAGAGGCAGAACAGATCCAGACTTTATTACAGAAGATTGCATCGCCTTAAGGAAGGAACTAAGCTATCTGCTGTCGAAGGGACATCTCAAAGAACTTCTCAGCCACCAGAAAAACAAGACGGAGAATACACTACAACAAAAACACGTTTTTCTGCCACTTTTTTAAGTGCCACAAATCAGAAAAAAGTGCCATAAAAGCTATTTCCGGCACATTTTCTGGCACTTTTGTAAGTGCCGTAATAAGTCGCGTCGGCAATACTTCCCGGCACTTAAAAGTGCCACAATTTTTTGGCACTTTGAAAAGTGCCACAATTTTTTGGCACTTTCAGAAATGCCATAATTTCCGGCACTTTTTTAAATGCCACAATTTTCCGTCACTTCTTTAAATGCCGCAATTTTTCGGCACTTATGAAAGTGCCACAATTATCCGGCACTTATGAAAGTGCCACAATTTTCCGACAGTTTTGTAAGTGCCACAAATTTTCGGCAGTTTTGTAAGTGCCTCAAATTTTCGGCATTTAAAAAAGTGCCTTAATTTTCCGGCACTTTGAAAAGTGCCACACATTTTCGGCACTTTTGCACAGTATTAATGAACTGACGGATATGATTGCTGCTGGAAATTCACTACAAATAGATACAAATCTCAAGCATATTTAATGCCACATTCCTACATAATTTTGACTAACTGCAACAAAGTATATAAAAGATAACTTTTTCTCATTGTCATCAAAGAAAATAAGTATAAATTACATCATTCAGAAAGTAATAATTCAAAAATTTAAGCAAGGTATACATCAAGCCTTGACATCATAACACCAAAAGCTAAATATTCAATTGTTCAAACAAAAGCGTGATGAGATAATGGTCTTCTTCCATAGCGAATGTATTACAAGAGACGTGATCCATCACCTGCAAACAAACAATGATAGCATTAATTACTTTAGTTTTTAAAGAGACTTTGAAAAAATTATAAAGAATACAATACAACCTCGTGTTACATCTATATTTCTCCATGCAACAGATTTTCCAATAGCTTCTCCCAACTTGGTGACTCCTTCGAAAGGCCTAATTAATTTCATTTGGATAATTAAAGTAACCTAAATTTATTGTTCAAAGTACCTTCGTATTAACAACAAGAAAAGTGGAAAAATCATTTTGGGACGGAGGGAGAACATTTATGTTCAATCTCCTGCCAATATTATCCCTGTATTGGGTATTCAAGAAAAGATGAGAAATCTATAGAAACACTCTCTCATCTCCCGTCACTAAGGTATACTCCATACTTATCAACTCCTGGATACATGAGAGCCTAAAATGTTAATCCTCAAGTGATGACTCACTCTTTCATGCTAAAAATACTTTGTTTACCTTTATTTAGCTGCTGTAGTTTCCACTGCAATTTGTTAAAAAAGTTTGATGGTTTCATCTGTCAAACTATGAGGCTTATTTGGGTAATTATCAAAATTATAGCAGTGGAAGAGCACAAATAGTGGCACGAACTGCAAATTCTATCCTGTTGCAAATACATAGGTAAGAATTTATGTGATCAAGGTTGCTGGTTGTGATCAAAATCCTGTTCATTCGTGCAGCAACTGTTTCTAGAGAAATAATGAGCACAAGCATAGTGGTTTATGCAAGCAAGAGTAGAAATGTAAAAGATAATGCCAATCATATTCACTTGACTAACAAAAAAAAATGCTTAGTAGAGTACAATTAAAAGAGTGAATGGTAAACCGACCTCCATAACCCAATAATACTGGTAGATCTCATCAACATACTTGGCAACTTCAAGTTGATTGCTATCATCGTCGATATTCGGTAGAAAGTCCTGCTTTGTGACTGTGCCACATTCCTTTATTAAGTGCGAGAATGTCATTTAATATTATAACATGATAAAGGGATACAGAAGTAAAAGATAAGAAATATAAGGTCTCAACCTTTGATCTCGCAATCAGCAACGATGTATATGACTTCCGACGATCACGACCCCTGTTAATGATATGTGATGTAATTGTATCATATTCATTACTCCCTGCAGATGTAAGGCCTTCTCTACTAGGTTGCTCACAGGGTAGAACTGAAGCAGCCTCTTTAGATGAAGCAGATATTGCTGATTTTTGCTTCCTCCTGGACGAGGTAGAAGCTCCATATGGCAATTTTTTTTGGTACAAATGTGAACTTAAACTTTGATGTTAGGGTTCTGGATGTTGTAATTGTAGTTTTCACTGTTGGCTGGGACATTAAAGGAAACGAGACTTGCAAATTGATACATTTCTTTAAAGAAAAGATATAAGTATTGGCATGTAGGTTAAACATTAAGGTACAGAGTTCACAAACAAAGCCATGACCAATTATTAGAATTTAATAAAGCACATGGTTGCAAGCTATAGACATACCACTGGAGTAAAGTATCACAGGTTTCTAAACTTAGTGTGAAGTTCACTAACCATCATGATCGCCTCATGATCACAAGATTCACAACCATGATAATTTGATTAACCTTCATGATCACATGCATGATAATGTAACTGTAAGTATACAAGACAACATCACACCTTTTCAATCTATTTGGTCTTGCAGGAAATTAAAGAGAAATAGTTGAACTACTGTCCAAGATGTTCTTAGTGTCTATCCTTATGCCACTGATCTGGATATCTCTATGACAATGGATCTTTTTTTTCTTTTTTTTTCTTGATACACAAAGATGACCATGAATCTTGATTTCATTGCGATAGTACTTATGTTCACACAAGCAACAAGATAACCAATATGGTCATGGTTCCTTAAATGTTTTAGAAACAAACAACCCAAATGAGCAAATCTATCACAATTAATAAAACGTTTTCACACCTCATACGAAAAAGATGCAAGACTGACAAGAACAAGAACAAAAAAAAAACCAACTCAACCAATATCATGGTCAAATTAAGAACATAATGTCATTACTGCCACAGATGTATTACATACCTTAACCAATGTTTTTGATGATGCCCGAGCATCCCCATTTGACTGACCTCTCGAAGACCTACCAAGAAATTGGTCGACATACACAATCAATTAAGTAGAACAAGCTATCAACACATATAGTTGCCAACAATCAAGGGAGGCATCACAAGGCTGGAAAGTTAAGTCTATCTACACACATTCTCGTTATAATTCAATATTTACATGCAAGTTAAACTTGGGATTAATTCATTAGAAGTAAACAAAGAAGCACATTAAGCACTTATCGATTACATTTTCCAAAGAAGCACATTAAGCACTTATCAGTTACATTTTCCAAACATTTGAAAATAAAAGTTACCCCTCCAGGGATTATGAGTGTCTGCAGTAGCTTGAATATGCCTTGTCTTGGTTTACCCTACAAAAAATTAGCACATTTCAGTAGTTATGATTCAAAAAAAAAAAAAAAAGGTTAGTGGCTACTTGATACTAGCTTAGGTGTTTCGAGATCCAGGTAAAATTCCATCATTCTGATTCTACTCTTACATGATAGCGTATTGTTCATTAAAGATTTAAATGAGTGAAAATTGATCAACCATTGAATCTCTCTCTCTCTCTCTCTCTCTCTCTCTCTCTCTCTCTCTCTCTCTCTCTCTCTCTCGTTCTTTCTTTTGATCATCCTATTCTCATTTTGCCACTTGCTAAATAGGACTCAAGTCCCTCCTTCAAGTCAAATTTTTGCATGTATGTGTTCCTTCAGTTCCACTATCTTTGTTTCTCGTCTTGCTTCCATTTAATAAATATATAGCATAATAGCAGTTCAATTAGGAGAGTCGTCCTTGCCCCCAAAATGTTCAGTGGGAATTTCAGTTCCTTGTCCCACAAACTCTGAGCATTCAAACTCAATCCAACCATATTGTCATCATTTTTGGAAAACAAAGCTTTCATATAGTTCCAAAATAACTTGTGCCTTATTTAGTACATCATAAAATGGCCTCAATTAACTATTCTGATAGTAAAAAGAAACGATAACCTTAACCAGCTATATAACTGTCTAAAATAAAAGTAAGGCATTAAAAGTCCGTTAGGCATAGTTGTGCATGCTATAATATGAAAAGCCAAGCCACTTACAATAATGTGAATAACAAAGTTGGCTATCTAAAACTTAAGAGAATACATGATTCATCAACATTTGTGTTAGTGTAAACTGCAGGTGATATCGTAGATGATTTCCCAAATTCCAGGTGATATCGCAGATGATTTCCTGAACTGGAATTTATGTAGTTGTATATTTCTTGTTTATTATTTAATGGACTAATGTGCTAATATAATATGTATAGTCTATGATTTATGTTTATATTTCAGAGTGCAATAGCATCAAAGAAAGGGCTAGACACGTGTGGAATTTGGAAGGAAACAATTTATGCATTTTATGCATAAATTCATTACTTTGGCAACAACAATTAAAAACGTGTGGAGACTTGTTCAAGGAGTTGTTGCTGAATAAAAGAAGAGTACAAGGTTGATAAAGCTTGGGAGTACAAGGCGTGGAAGCTTAGACTTGAGGATTAATCAACTCGGTTGCTACAATTTAGGAAGTGGGAGCTAGAATTGAGGAACAATCTCAACCACTCTCCCTACTCTCCCTCAACATGCATATACAGCCCCAAGGTTGTTTATTGAGTAGCCTTCAAGTATTTGAAGACTATAAATAAGCTTGGAAGGTTTCATTTGAAGACATGCCAATATTTGCCATTTCATACACACCTTCGAAAGCTTAGAGATAGAGTTCTTTGTTTGGTTCTTTTAATCCTTCCTCCCTTGTAATTTCGCACTTGATTACATAGGTATCAAGTTGTGTGAAGGCTAGGATAGGATTCCGTTCTTTATCTCTTGTTCCATAGAGCTCAAAATTGTTATAGCTATAGGGAACATTTTCGGTTTTGTAAATTCATTATAGTGATTATAAAGTCTTGCCTAAGAGGAACTCTCAAGTTATATTTATATAACTTGAGAAAAAAATTGGTATTTTTATTCCGCTGCAAACTCTTTTACAAAATTGTTTTATTTTCGAAGTGTGTGTGTGCTATCCCAAGTGCTATCGTTGGTGCTGTTATCACCTTGGATATCACTTGTGATTCTGGCCGTGACAATTTCAATTGGTATCAGAGCAGGTCACTTGACGATACTAAGTGCTTGGTCTAGGTGTCATGGCTTTTGATCTTGCAAATCCAAACAAAAAATGTCTTCCTGTTTTAGATGGTTCGAATTATGCATATTGGAAAATTCGTCTTCGCTCGCATATCAAATCAATTGATCTTCGAGCGTGGCGATCTATAGTTAATGGGTACTCTCTTCCACTGTTACCTCCTGATGAGGATGGTGATATTCAGGTTAAACCTGAAGGCGAGTGGACTAATGAAGAGATCACCCTAGCTAACTATAATGAGAAAGCTCTTAATGCTATCTTTGAGTGGGTTGACATGCATATTTTTAAACTTATTCAAAATAGTTCCACAGCTCAAGAAGCTTGGGATATTTTACAAAGGTTTTGTGAAGGTGATTCTAGTGTGCGTGAAAACAAACTTAGAGGTCTTACTGGCAAATTTGAAAGGTTGAGAATGGGTGAAAATGATACCATTTCCTCTTATTTTGAAAAATTGTTTGACATTGCTAATGAGTGTCAACTTTTAGGTGAACCTTTTACCAATAAACAATTGGTTTCAAAGGCTATTAGAACTCTCCCTGAGCGTTTTAATATCAAGGTTTCATCTATAGAAGAGGCTCACAACCTTTCTACTATGGACATCAATTCCTTAATGAGCATTTTAAAAATTTTTGAGTCAAACCTTGCTGAGCAAAGTGAAGCTTCTAAAGGCAAGAGTGTTGCTTTAAAAGTTCAATCCTCTAGTGGTTCAACTAATGAGGATGAAGAAATTTTTGAGGAATTAGGTGAAGATGCCAGTGTTGCCTTGCTTGCTAGGAAATATAACTCTATGTTACGAAAATTTAACAAAGAAAATGTGCAGGTGAAGGCTAAAGAGCAACAAACCAAGGTGTACAATTCAATGCCAAAGAGGACATTTCCATCTACTCAGAAAAGTGGTCCCATAAGGAGAGCATCATCAGATCAATCCAGATCTGATCCGAAATACCTTGAATCAATCCAATGTCATGCTTGCTCAGGATGGGGTCATTACTCAAACGAGTGTGCTAACACTCTAAGGAAGATGGGAAAGAACCTATGGGTTTCACTCAGTGATAATAAGGATGAGGAGACCAATCAATCTGAAGATTCTGATCAAACAGCAATGGTGGTCACAAATGGTGACTCGGATTCTTCAGTGATACCTTATGTGATATCCAAAGTGGGATAGCACCTGAGATATCATCCAACAGGTATACAGATTTTAATTTGATAAATGTTGTTTGTTTTGTGGGTTCTGTTAACTTGGATGCATGTAGTTCACAAGAGGGTGAACAAAGTAAGGAGTTCAGCAAAGATGAACTCATTTGTGGTCTTAAGAACCTTTGCAAAGAAGTGGTGGACGAATGGAAGAAAGAGAACAAGAAGGTGATTTCTCTATCCAAAGAGGTTCAAGACCTGACTGATGGCTTGACTAGATTGGAAGTTCAACTCACAAAGAAGGATGTGGAGCTGGACAAAGTCAAGGCCAAGCTTACTCTAGCCGAGGCCACGTTTAAGAAACTCAACACGAGTTCTTCCAAGTTAGATGCAATTCTAGGGTTGTGCAAACCACTCAAGGCAGGTATGGGTTTTCAAGAGTCCTTAAATGCTATTACATCTACTTTGGCTAATAAGGAAGATAAGTTAGTTTTTGTTAAAGAAAGAGACCATGTCGAACTAATATCTTCTGATAAGTCTTGTGACAAGGTGAAAATATGTAACTACTGTTACTCTACTGGACATTTGAAAAATGATTGTAAAACTCTTTTAAAGAAATAGTCTAGTTCCTGTGTGATACCTGAAGTGCTATCTAGCACGTCATATATCACTAGCAGTCAGAAGAAAAATTATCAAAGTAGGAAAGTGTGGAAACCCAAGTCTAACCTTATATGTGATGTTGTGTGCACTGCCTTAAAAACTAATGTTGAAGGTTCATGGTATTTTGATAGTGGTTGTTCACGTCACATGACAAGAACAAAAATGTTTTTAAAAGAATATGAACCTATTCAAGGTGGTAATGTAACGTATGGTGGTGGTGGCAAGAGTAATATAGTAGGAAAAGGCATTTTAAATATACCTGGATTTCCTGCTTTGAAAAATGTTTTGCATGTTGATGGACTTGTAACTAATTTAATTAGTATTAGCCAACTTTGTGATGACAACCTTGAAGTGAAATTCAATAAAAACACTTGTGAAGTTTTTGATTGTACCAATAACTGTGTTATGACTGATACTAGGTCAAGTAATAACTGTTATCTTGTTGAGGATAAACAAGTATGTCATTTTGTGAGGGTTGATGATGCTACCTTGTGGCATCAAAAGTTGGGTCGTTTCCATTTTCGAAACATTGTGAAACTCATTAAGGCTATAAGAGGCATACCCAGTCTGGACATAAGTAAGAAAATCATATGTGAAGATTGTCTCAAAGGGAAACAAACACGTGCTGCCCATAGTGCTACCCAACATAATGAGGAGTATTCTGGGACAACTCACTATTTTCAATTAATGCATATGGATTTAATGGGTCCAGTTGAGGTAGACAGTTTAGGAGGTAAGAGATATACTTTTGTAATAGTTGATGATTTTTCTAGATTTACTTGGGTATATTTTTTGAAAGAAAAATCAGAAACTTTTGAAAAGTTTAAGATCTTACATGCTAAAATCAAAAACATGTTTTGTGCTAATATCATGCGAATAAGGTCTGATCATGGAACGGAGTTTGATAATTCATTGTTTTTTACTTTTTGTGTATTAAAAGGAATTAAACATGAGTTTTCTGCTCCTAAAATACCTCAACAAAATGGGGTGACTGAAAGGAAAAATAGGACCTTACTTGAAATGGCACGTGTGATTGTAAGTACCCCAATCTAGATCACCCTCTTCCGAGCACCCGAAAAACACCGCAGACTCACTCAAACGCAGTCTCGAACACCCGGAATCCTCAAAAGGCCCTCAAAACCCTTCAAAAACCCTCAAAGGCCCAAAAAACCACCAACCAAATCAAGGGGGGGCCTTTCTAGGACAAATAAACACACAAGGACCTTTTGAGAATTATGCAGAAATTGGGAAAAGCATGGAAGTCCGTACGGACCTCTTTGCATGCTAAAAGGTCCGTACGGACCTTCCTGCTACCAACTCTCATAATTACAGAATCCCTCTAAAGTCCACGAGATTCTCCTAAATCCGGGAAAACTAAAAATTTATAATTCCTTGGAGGTCCGTACGGACCTTCTTGCACAAAATTCTCAACTATAAATAGAGGGCTCCCCCTCCCTCATTTCAGACACCATCCTCTTCTACTCTCTCCCTAGGCCTTCTGGCTTCCCCTCTAAGTCCTTCCGAGGCACTCCCGGCCCCTTTCGCCTTTCGAGCTCCCTTGTGGTGCTTCGAAGCCCTTCCGAGCGCTCCCGAGATGCTCCTGCGCTGCCCCGAGGCACTCTCGAGGTACTCTGAGGCCCCTCGTGGTACTCCGAGGCCTTGCCTGGTCTTTCCCGAGGCGTCCCGGCTCTTTCCGAGTCAAACCGGCAACTCGGACGCATGCCGGAACTCTGCCCGAACGCAACCGACGATCCCGACGCACGCCGAACCTCTGCCCGAATCCAACCAACGATCCCTGCGATCCCAACGCACGCCGAAACTCTGCCCGAGTGCACACTTGACAATCCCGAGGCACGCCGAAGCTCTGTCCGCAGACAACCAGCACATCCCGAAGTAATCCCGGTCCGTCCCGGAACACTATTCCATCCTCAAACACTATTCCCCAGCGGAAGACAGACACGAACCAACATTGGTAAGGCTTCCTTCCTACACTATTTCAATACATTTCAATAAGCAGTGTACAATGTAGACATCCGACACAGCATGCATTTTTAAAAGCACACACACACACACACAACATTTAAAGAAAGAAGGGGTGTCGAAAGACTCGTTTTTACGAGGCGACTCGGGTGAGCTCTAATATTCTAATATTCTCTTCCCGAGGAGTAACCTGACCTCCGAACTCAAAATCTCATCACACAAAAACAGTTTATTTTTAAACTGATGCCTTTTCTCAATGTTTTGGGCTTAATCAAAACGGCGTGGCGACTCTACAAAGCAAAACACACGGCGAGGCAACTCCCGACACAAATTCGAAAATGCCAGATGCCGGGGCGCGATCGCGCTGCCTCTCGGATCCGGGTAATTTCAGTTGGCGACTCCGCTGGGGAATATTTTGTTTTTAAAACTTTTAAACAAAGCAAAAGATTTTTAAAACAATGATGAGGGTCAAACATTCGTTTTACCCCTTTCTTTAATTGTTGTGTGTGTGTGCATGTGCTTTACTTTTTTATTTTACAAAAAAAAAAATAAAAATACAAAAAAATGCATCAATATACATCTATGTACATACATTTAAAATTCTTCAAAAAACTTCTGTTTTACTCATAAAAAGAATTTTAGAGACCGCACACTACTCGTACTGATGCCTCGGTACACCGCACACTACTCGCACTGCTGCCTCGGTACACCGCACGCTACGCGCACTGCTGCCTCGGATACACTGCACACTACAACCCTCAACTCGGGGTGGTCTCAGTTGCAGTTCGTTTGGCCTTCCTACGCCTCTCGAACGGGCACGGGATCATTCCAAACATCCCATCCTAGCCAGTGTCAACCATGCACACTTGCATCACACTCTGTCCAGACTCGGTTGGTTTTTACCCAGTCCGTGTCATACAGCCTGGATACATATCCCATGCCGGTCATTTTCTAGGCTGAAGCTCGGAACTCAAGATCCCTTGCGCAAGCAAAGTGATGAAAGGTCATGCTAAAATCTTGACCCGATCTTGATTTCCGAAGCTACATTCCGTCCCGGATATACATCCATGCCCACATGACACCATCTCATCAAGCCTTTAATACGTCAGCGATGACGATATGACCCAGCCAACGCCTAACGTCACAGATCCCTTGCGCAAGCAAGGTAAAGAGAGGTGATGCCGAACTCTTGACCCGATCTTGACTCAGGTGCCGGCTCGGCTCACTATTCACATGGCCGACGCATTAAAACGAACATGACAGGCTCGGTCCTTAGGTTCGATTTTTTCTTTTAGGCCGGTGGAAACCGCTTGCTCTATAGGACCCTCACCCGGGGCTGTCCACCCCGAGATGTCTTAATACAGGTGCAAAACGAGGGGCTTATAGTGGCACAGATGGTCTCCACTGACCCAGGATCTAGCATAGTTGCGAAAAAGAAGAGCAATCTTTTCCAACCTACCTAGGATTCTGAGAAAACACTATTTTAAGTAAATTAAAACAACAAAAAAAAATCATAAATAAATAACGGAAACTGCATGTTACATGAGCCTCCCCCCTTTATCCAAAAAAGGCCTTCCCATGTCTAAACCTTACCCGTCACCCCCTCCAGCGAATCGAGAGTGGTTGAGAGTACCCGGGAGCCGCCATTCCAGTGTTAAAGCCGCAAGGTCCAACAGCCTTCCCAGTACAGCCACCAGGGTACTCCATCAACTCCCCATGGCTAGGTCGGCAGATAACAGTGAGGGAAACGAAACCTCGCCCCCGGGAAATTTCCAAATGATGGAAGAAGTTTGGCAATCTTTCAAGGCTCTCGAGAAACGCCAAGAGGAGCAGCAGGCTTGGATCGAATATGCCATGCGCCGTCGCAGAACCGTCGCGGTTCCCCAACCTGATGGGACCTTCGTTCTCATAGAATACGAAGAAATACCTGCTCCCCTGGGTCCTCAAAGCTATCAGCAGATCCTACCTCCGCCAAGCCACGGAAACCTAGCAATGCAAAATAACTCCCCCTCAAAGCTCCATTCGAGCCTCAGTCAAACAGCTCCGACTTTACAACCTCAGCACACCTAAGGGCCCGCTCCCTTAGATCCTAACACCTATCAATATCCCCTGGAATTCAATCTTGTGCCTCTGTATGAGTCCCGCAGCCACAACTTGAAATCCCAATGTTTACCAGGGACGGACATCCCAAGCGGATATCCCGACATTTCAAACCTTCCACCCGCTGGACTGCCACTTGGGGCTAATGAAGCATTTCCCCAATTCCCAAACACAACCCTTAGCGGCCCGGGCAATCACACCCTTAATCTCAACAATCCAGGATACGGGTTGGTATACACTCAACTGCCTCCCCAAGACTCCCGAATGGCAATCCCATCAGCTAATCTACCTCCATCTTCGGTCTCCATCCCAGAAAACGGCAGCCTGCCTCTGCCTACTGACCCCCATATGGCTTGGTTGGTAGAACATGCAAAGGAGATACAACGGAAGAGTTTCCTTAAGCAGAAGGAAAAAGGTTACCAAACACCTTCAAACAAGAAGAAAGAGGTTACCAGAGCAGTCCACTACATCCAGAACGGAGCTCAAGTAAACCGCGATCAAGCACCCCCGAGGAACAACAATCTCCCTCGCATACCACAGTTCCAACATTTCGATAACCTCGGGATGCCCTTGAGCCAAGTCCATAAGACACTAGTAAAGAGGAACATTCTCAAACCCCTTGAGAATTTCCAACCAAAGACTCGTAAGCCTAACATGGACATGAGCAAACACTGTGCCTTCCACAACTACCCCGGTCACACCACCGACAATTGCTTCGTGCTAAAACAAGTGGTCCAAGGGCTAATCGAAGAGGGAAAGTTGGAATGCCCCCGCGGTCCCGACACATTTGGAAACCCTTTCCCTGGAAATGACAGGGTAAGCATGGTGGGTAAGTCCTCTGCAAACTCCCGTGATTATTGTGGACGTAATGACGGAACCTGGGGCTTCCGCAATGAAGAATTCGGACGAAAGAATCCAAGAATGGTTATTCCCCAACATTCCTTTCTGGAATCGAAGCACACCAAGGGATGGATCAAGCCCTCCCCAAAGATAAAGCAGTTCGAGACAGGCCGAGCAAGTGGCAGCATCAAAAATGGCGTAACTTTCACAAACGCGGACCCACAGCCAACAAAGAAGAAATGGTTCGGAAGCTTGGTCTAACCCTAGTCTCCTAGAGTCTAGCTTCGAAAATAAAAGAACCCGAGTCTGTCGTATTTAAGTTTGAGTCTCTCGAGTCGTCTGACGGCTTTACGCCTGAAGATTATGCGTTTGTAACAAAAATCGTGCTTCCTTATGCTTCGAATAAAAGTTCGACCTTTCTGAGTATCCCCTCATTGCCACTTTAACAAATGATAAATTCACTAACCAAAACAGTTAATAATGATTCACTTGATAAAGACCCAGACACATTAATGAACAATGCATTAAACAAATCTTTAAGCATGTTGTCAAACGAGAGGAAAATCGGGCCCAAGCTGCCGAGAATGTTCTAACCAAAATGAATTTGGGGAACTGCTGAAGAGCCCACAGAGACGCAAATAAGAAAATGCTCCGTCGATACTTCGCCCAAAGAATATCGAGTCTTCTTCTCCCCCCTCTACACTCTAAAAAAAACACAAAAAAATCGTACAGTCAACCTCGTAGGTTCTAGTACTTTCCTCAAGTCCTCCTCGAACATTGTAATTAAGTTTTCAATTTTCCATACATAAGTCTTCTTTATTTTCTTGCTAGATTTGAGACATTATTTTGTACCCCACATTACATTTAATGAAATGGTTTTGTTCTATGTGATCACTTGCATTGCTCAACAAGTAATTCCACAAATGATTAATGCTTTGATTAATTGGTGTGAGAAAGTCAATCGATAGCTCCCCATACACCTTACCATACCCCACACAAAGGCCTCCATCAAGCCATACACTTTCCAAAACATTTCCCCACCATTCACCTTGACCAAGTCAATGATGGCGGTAACATCAAAGGACAACAACAGGTCACTCAGCATCAAAAGATTGATCCCATGTCGACAAAAATCTAGGGGCTTTCCTTCACCCTCGTGCGCATCAAGAAAGTTCAAGCAGGGGCTTGCCTTCGCCCTCATATGCTTCAAAAGAAAAAAGAACTCAAGCAGAAGCTACAAAAAAAAAAGCTCAAGCAGAAGCTACAAAAAAAAGAGCTCAAGCAGAAGCTTCACAAAAATAAATGAGGTCAAAGACCCAGAGCCAACGATCAAGAAGCAATGGATTCATTGAAACTGCCGTCAAATACTACTTGTCAAGGAATCACCTCAAGGCCCATGCCTCATCATTCAACCTTCCGTGCATTTTCGCCAAAGGCCACACGAATTTTCATGCCCTGGCCCCAAAGCCAAACACAGTTCAACCCCGAACTACGTCGACCTGAGCTCCTTGTCTTAAGGGGAACGTAGGCAACCAGAAATGGTCCGGTCATAAACACATACAAATCCATAAACCCGGTCGCATCAATGACCTCTCCTATACACAAACCTTCTTTCACACCAGACCTACTCGATCCTTGATACCAGTTGACTTTTTTCTCATGATTAATCAAGCATATCAAGTTTAATTGTTGAATAACCCGAACATCAACAAAGGGTTTTAAGCAAACAAGTGATCATTGTGAACAAATCAAGTTTTCAAATGTCTCGGCAAGTCTTTTTTTTCTACTAAATAGGACAATAGAGCTAAACACTGATTTTCTGTTAGCAAGGGCTTCCATACACTTTTACAAGCTTTTCAGTACTCATACTCTCTCAAAAGAGTCAAACCCAAAAGCATTTCTTTTGTGCCTACATCAAATAAGGCATTCACACAAAAGGGGACCCGTTCCCACCTTTTCAAAAATAAATACGCCCTTGCGAGTGTACATTATGAGTCATTTCTCTCACAAAAGAGAGTCGAACTACGTAGACCTGAGCCCCTCAAGGGGAACGTAGGCAGCCTTCATTGGTTCGGTCTAAGGAATACAAAAAATTCCAAAAATTAACGCCACCAAGGCTCAGGGAACAAGCAAGCAAGAGATTTTGCGTCTCGACAAAGCTTTAAAAGTAAATCACAAATCATCACAGTTAAAACACTTCTTAATGAGTTCAAGCACGGTCTACTCTCAAACTCACAACATGCTAAAAGACAACTTAAAACATTTAACGATCAATGTGTCTGTAATGACGATGAATTGATACTTAGTGTTTCAGAAGGTCATTCCATGCTACTCGTGTTTGGCCCTTCGTCAATCTTTCCTTTCTTCCCTCGTCTCCAATGAGTCTTCTTTCATTCCACATGAGCGAGTTTTGTCTCCCTTATTTCGAGATCAGGAGTCCTCCTAGTCGTGTCAAACGAACCAGTCGCCCTCAGAGCATCGTTCACCCGTGCCTCGGCTCGGATCTCCTGCCTACGAGTCTGCAAAAGGGGACCTCTCCCCGCCAATCTGTCAACTCGAGTCCCGTAGTCAAACAAAGCATCTCCCATGACATCCTGAGGGTTACACCAGGCTTCTGCACTCCTAAGGCTATAGCTGAGACGACAATCTTGCCCCAGAATTGCTTCATGCCTGCTCCCCAAAACCACTTGGGTCTGCCCGATATGCTACTCATACCAATCCAGGTACTCGGTGGTCAAGACAACACTCTCCCGGCATCTAAGGAGCACCATAGGAGGGAAAGCGGAATACTTCCATACCCTCAGAAAGTACAGAAAGGCATCTGGATCTGTCATGCAGAAAGAAGCTACCTCCACATTGGCAATGTCATCCCAGCCCAGCAAAGGCTCCTGCCGGGAAACAAGCAACGAAACATAGAAAGAGGGCCAAGGCAAACACGGAACTCTGACAACATAGGAATCTTCCTGATAGGCCCTCATAGTCTCAATTCCCCAATGAGGAACCCACCAACGGAGGAGATGTGTGCCAAGTCAAACCATCCACCTTTCCCAAGCAGACTGATCCGTCTCCAAGACAAGAGGTCACCGAGCAAACGTCCACGGACTAAGAGACGCCGGAGACTCAGGCATGGCTTGAAGCCCCTCTCGCAACCATAATGCAAGCAAAGCAGGGGCTTCCCCTGCATGAATCGGTCCCTCATCACCAGACGATCTACATCGTGGAAGGTTTCCCTAAGAACCAAAGGAATGATGTCCTCACCCGCCCATGGCCTGCCACATCCAACATAGCACCGTCACATATCCTGAGGTAGCTAACCCCGAAAAGAGTGGCTATCAAGCACAAAGCGAACGCGTCCTAGGAGACATCACTCCTGCCACCGCTCATGAAACTGTCAAAGCTGCTTCAGCCCCCAACTGCTCAAGAGCCTTACCAAAGCCATTTTAGGCCACCATACACTAACCACAAGCATTTCAAGCTCGTGCGACATGCACAGAACATAAAAAAAGGGGAGTAGAAACAACCCCTAAAGCAAAAACAAAAGAGTTCATTACATGTGAATACATTGTGCATATAAATACAAATATTTTGTTGCTCTCCTCACTAACATGAACAGAAAAGAAAAAAAGAGTCCTACTCTGAGTCATCGGCACCACCGCCTGGTAAAGACTCCCACATCTCGGCGCCTCCGCCAGCCACCTCATCATCCTCGGTGAACTCAGCACCTTCCTCGACCGGATACTCCAAGACGTCCGCAGAAGTCAGAACGAAGAAGGAAAAAGAAGACGAGCCATCCCTCCTCTCCTTGTCTAGCACCTGAGGCATTCCACTCATCATCTCAGACAGAGGTGCCACCTCGCCCTCACCGCAAGTTCAGCCAGAGGTGCCACCTCTCCCTCACCGCAAGTTCAGACAGAGGTGCCACCTCGCCCTCACCAAGTTCACACAGAGGCGCCATCTCGCCCTCACCGCAAGTTCAGACAGAGGCGCCACCTCGCCCTCACCGCAAGTTCAGACAGAGGCGCCACCTCGCCCTCACCAAGTTCAGACAGAGGCGCCACCTCGCCCTCACCACAAGTTCAGACAGAGGCGCCACCTCGCCCTCACCGCAAGTTCAGACAGAGGCGCCACCTCGCCCTCACCAAGTTCAGACAGAGGCGCCACCTCGCCCTCACCGCAAGTTCAGACAGAAGTGCCACCTCGCCCTCACCGCAAGTTCATTCAGAGGCGCCACCTCGCCCTCACCGCAAGTTCAGACAGAGGCGCTACCTCGCCCTCACCAAGTTCAGATAAAGGCGCCACCTCGCCCTCACCGCAAGTTCAGACAGAGGTGACACCTCGCCCTCACCGCAAGTTCAGACAGAGGCCCTCGCCCTCACCGCACGTTCAGACAAAGGCACCATCGCATCCTCATCATTTCAGTGACTTGGGTCAAAAATGCCAGCGCATCCGCAGCATTTCAGCAACTTCGGTCAGAGGCGCCACACGTCCTCAACATTTCAACAACTCGATCAGAGGCGCCCCATGCCCTCAAACACTTCAGCAATTCAGCCAGAGACGCCACCACGTCCTCTTCATCTCGGTCAGAGGTGCCCCACGTCCTCAACAATTCAACTTCCTCCTCACAAAGGCGCCTCCTCCTGCAAGTAAACACAGCAAAGGTATGTCAATAAACTTCAAATGCAAGACATATCTGTAATAAATGCTACATAAAAGAAGAATCCCAGCACGGCATGATGCCTTTCCAAAAATTCCCACAAACAAAGTTCCATACAGGATCCACAAAATGCGCCATCAAACTCAACTTAGGTCCAGACGCCTTAGAATAGTCTCCCTTAGGGTCATACTCCTGAACTAAGTCTCCCTTAGGTCCAGACGCCTTAGAATAGTCTCAACTTAGGATCATACTCCTGAACTAGGTCCCAACTTAGGTCATACTCCTGAACTAGGTCCCAATTTAGGTTCATACTCCTGAAACTAAACCCCAACTTAGGTCATACTCCTGAACTAGGTCCCAACTTAGGTCATACTCCTGAACTAGGTCCCAACTTAGGTCATACTCCTAAACTAGGTCCCAATTTAGGCTCATACTCCTGAAACTAAACCCCAACTTAGGTCATACTCCTGAACTAGGTCCCAACCTAGGTCATACTCCTGAACTAGGTCCCAACTTAGGTCATACTCCAGAACTAGGTCCCAATTTAGGTTCATACTCCTGAAACTAAACCCCAACTTAGGTCATACACCTGAACTAGGTCCCAACTTAGGTCATACTCCTGAACTAGGTCCCAACTTAGGGTCATACTCCTGAACTAGGTCACAACTTAGGTTCACACTCCCGAACTAAGCCTCAACTTAGGTATAGACGCCTTCAGACAATCTCACTCAGGACATCACCATGTCCACTCCACACAAACTTCAACTCAGGACATCACCACGTCCATTCACCACAAACCTCACTACTTCACCTCAGGACACCGACACGTCCACACACTAACGCGAACTACGATTGGCTTGATTCCCACTCAGGGATACGTAGGAATTCTATCAAAGGGTCCAGCCGTCCGACCAACCTGGTCACCTTCTCTCACAGCACGCGATCCAGATCAGGACCCTTATCTTATCGACGACCCCACTTCTTTCATAAGTGACGTCGTCGAGGGGCTTCTGTAAGTACCCCAATATGGATCACCCACTTCCGAGCACCCGAGAAACACCGCAGACTCACTCAAACGCAGTCTCGAACACCCGAAACCCTCAAAAGGCCCTTAAAACCCTTCAAAAACCCTCAAAGGCCCAAAAAACCACCAACCAAATCAAGGGGGGGGCTTTCTGGGACAAACAAACACACAAGGACCTTTTGGGAATTATGCAGAAATTGGGAAAAGCATGGAAGTCCGTACGGACCTCTTTGCATGCTAAAAGGTCCGTACGGACCTTCCTGCTACCAACTCTCATAATTACAGAATCCCTCTAAAGTCCACGAGATTCCCCTAAATTCGGGAAAACCAAAAATTTATAATTCCTTGGAGGTCCGTACGGACATTCTTGCACAAAATTATTAACTATAAATAGTGGGCTACCCCTCCCTCATTTCAGACACCATCCTCTTCTACTCTCTCCCTAGGCCTTCTGGCTTCCCCTCTAAGTCCTTTCGAGGCACTTTCGGCCCCTTTCGGTTCCTTCCGAGGCCTTCCGAGCTCCCTTGTGGTGCTCCGAAACCCTTTTGAGCACTCCTGAGATGCTCCCGTACTGCCCTGAGGCACTCTCGAGGTACTCTGAGGCCCCTCATGGTACTCTGAGACCTTGCCTGGTCTTTCCCGAGGCATCCCGGCTCTTTTCGAGTCAAACCGGCAACTCGGACGCACGCCGAAACTCTGCCCAAACGCAACCGACGATCCCGACGCACGCCGAACCTCTGCCCGAATCCAACCAATGATCCCTGCAATCCCAACGCACGCCGGAACTCTGCCCGAGTGCACACTTGACAATCCCGAGGCACACCAAAGCTCTGTCCGCAGACAACCGGCACATCCCGAAGTAATCCCTGTCCGTCCCGGAGCACTATTCCATCCTCAAACACTATTCTCCAGCGGAAGACAGACACGAACCAACATTGGTAAGGCTTCCTTCCTACACTATTTCAATACATTTCAATAAGCAGTATACAATGTAGACATCCGACACAGCATGCATTTTTAAAAGCACACAAACACACACAACATTTAAAGAAAGAAGGGGTGTCGAAAGACTCGTTTTTACGAGGCGACTCGGGTGAGCTCTAATATTCTAATATTCTCTTCCCGATGAGTAACCTGACCTCCGAACTCAAAATCTCATCACACAAAAATAATTTATTTTTAAACTGATGCCTTTTCTCAATGTTTTAGGCTTAATCAAAATGGCGTGGCGACTCTACAAAGCAAAACACACGGCGAGGCAACTCCCGACGCAAATTCGAAAATGCCAGATGCCGGGGCGCGATCGCGTAGCCTCTTGGATCCAGGTAATTTCAGTGATATTGTTTTCAAAAAGAATTTCAAAAAGATTTTGGGCTGAGGCCTTAAACACGGCTTGTCACACGGCCAATAGAGTTTTTCTAAGACCTGGTACTAGAATGACACCATATGAAATTTTGAATGGTAGGATACCAAAAGTTCATTATTTTCATACATTTGGATGTGTGTGTTATGTTCTAAATGATCGGGATTACTTAGCTAAATTTGACTCTAAAAGTGATAAGGCTATATTTCTTGGGTATGCTCAGGACAGTCGAGCATATAGGATTTATAACCTTAGGTTAAAAACCATTCAGGAATCAGTTAACGTTGTTTTTGATGACTTAGCAAGTGTTACAGGTGATGGAGTGCAGGAATCTCCATTGATATTGCTGGAAGAACTGGAGGATCAAAATCAAGTAAGTGATACCCTAGGTGCTGACCAGAGTGTTGCCACTGAAGGGATAGCATCTCCGGTATTACCTAAGACCAGTCCAGCAACTGAAAAGGATGAACAGTCAGATGATGATACTCATGTGCATGAAGATTTGAGAAGGAATCCACCAACTAGGATCAGAAGAGATCATCCTTTATCTCAGATTATTGGAGAAGCAAGTGAAGGGGTACGAACAAGGAATGAGGGGCATTTTAGTAACTGTGAAATGGTGAGGTATGTGTGCATGTCCACCACATACCATAAGGTAAAATATTCCTGTTTTGTTTCCTCTTTAGAACCCAAAAATATTTCTGAAGTTTTAAAAGACAATTTTTGGATACATGCCATGCAAGAGGAACTTGAACAATTTGCTCGTAATGAAGTTTGGTGTTTAGTACCACGTCCCATTAATACAAATGTAATTGGTACAAAATGGATTTTCAAGAATAAATCAGATGAGCAAGGACATATTATTAGGAAAAAAGCTCATCTCGTAGCTCAAGGTTACACCCAAATTGAAGGTGTTGACTTTGATGAGACCTTTGCTCCCGTTGCTAGAATAGAATCCATAAGACTCCTCTTGGCTATAGCTTGTTTTCTAAAAATTACCTTGTTTCAAATGGATGTTAAAGCTGCCTTTTTAAATGGTTATTTAAAAGAAGAATTTTTTGTTGAACAACCAAAAGGATTTGAATATCCTCATCTACCAAACCATGTATATAGACTTGATAAAGCCTTATATGGCTTGAAACAAGCTCCACGTGCACGGTATGGTCGCTTAACCTCTTTCTTACTTGAATATGGTTTTACAAGAGGTGAAGCAGATTGGACCTTATTTATCCTAAGGCATGGCAAAGAAACAGTCATTGTTCAAATCTATGTTGATGGCATAGTCTATGGCTCTACTTCTCAAACGTGTTTAAAAGATTTTGTAGAGGCTATGACATCAACATTTGAAATGGTCATGATTGGTGAGTTAACATTCTTTCTAGGCTTGCAGGTGAAACAATCAAATGAAGGAATATTCATTTCACAAATCAAGTATGCAAAAAGCCTAGTGAAACGCTTTGGGTTGGAAGGAGCAAAAAGTTCAAAAATTCCTATGTGTTCTTCTCTTAAACTTGGTAGAGACCAAGTAGGTGAGAAAGTTGATCCTACTCTATATCGTTCTATGAGAGGTAGCCTTCTCTATCTCACTTCTAGTCGTCCTAATATCATGTTTAGTGTGTGCATTTGTGCACGTTATCAAGCCAATCCTAAAGTCTCTCACCTTAATTATGTCAAAAAGATAATTAAATATGTTTCAGGAACAAGTGAATTAGGGATTTGGTTTAGTAAGAAAACTAACACCAATTTGGTAGGCTTTAGCGACTCGGATTGGGCGGGTGATATGGATGATAGGAAAAGTACTAGTGGGGGGTGTTTTTACTTTGGTAACAATTTAGCTTCATGGTATAGTTGTAAACAAAATTGTGTCTCTCTTTCCACGGCTGAGTTTGAGTATGTTGCAGCTGGTAGTTGTTGCTCACAACTTATTTGGCTAAAACATATGCTAGATGAATGTGGTCTAGAGAGTAATTCTTTGACTATGTACTGTGATAACCTGAGTGCTATCAACATTTCAAAAAATCCTGTTCAACATTCCCGTACTAAACACATAGATATACGTCATCATTTTCTTATAGATATGGTAGATAAAGGCCTAATTAACATTGATCATATTGATACTAAGTATCAACTGGCTGATATCTTTACCAAGGCCTTAGACCACGAGAGATTTTCTAGTTTGAAAAGATCTCTTGGTCTTTGTAATCTCTGAGTCTGTTTGTCTGTGCTACCCCAGGTGATGTTATCACTCAGGGTAACACTTGTATATTAGTGTATATTTTTCTGTTTATTTAAAAAAAAAAAAATTTGCTTTTATATTCTTTTAATCTGGTTAGCTAAGTTCTAACCGTGGCACATGCTGACCTTTTTGTTATGGTAGGTTATTACTTAGGTTATCATGTGTGATATCACTCCTCTTCATATGCTTAAAGTGACAGAGTCACTAATCTTTTCTTTTTGATAAATAGAAGGCAAAGGCATTTTATCCATACTATTCTCTCGAGCTCGGGGCACGGTGTTCGCTGCAACGATGTACTCTTGCCAATGAGAATGTATGAGGTGGTTTATGCTTAGTATTAGGGACATGGAGTTTGCTACTACAGTGTACCCTACTTAAAAGGCATAGATTACTCTATCTCAACACTTGAAATAAAACTCGAAGCACGGAGCTCGTTACTATGATGCTTTCTTGTCTAAAGAAGTGTATTGATTTTTATAACAAGCAATGTACTTAAAAAGGAATATAGGCTTATAATGCCTAAAGTGCATGAAAAATGCTCAGCTTGTTATGCCTGAAGTAATTAAAAAATGCTCAGCTTGTTATGCTTGAAGTGCTTGAAAATGAAAATATTTATCAAGGGGATTTATATCACATATGTAATCCTACGTGTTACCATCATTGCCTTAACACATTAGTGTGTGCTATATTAATTTTTTTATTTCTTATTTTCGAAATATTGTTGATTAATTTTTCAAAATCTGAAAGTCTTTTTAGTTAAAGAGTTTACGATTTTGAAAACGTCTTCAACAAGTTTCCTTTATTTTGGTAAAATTTTTTGAGTAACTAACCCATATTTATTTTGATTTGTGCATATAATTTTCGGGCTTAGTTGCAAAATATTTGATTTACTCATTTTTTTAATTTTTCGCTTTTACTTAAATTTTTTTTTTACAACTGTGTTTATCTTTTGGTTTGTTGGGGTTTTTAAAAAAAAAATGTGTGGTTAGGGTTTAATGAGTGGATGAGTTTAATTAAGAGTATTAATATGGATAGGAGAGGGTTTATAGGGTTTAAGTTGGATGTGATTTAAATGTCAAATCAATTTAATAAAATTGTTCCCTATCCATTTCTACCTCTTTTCTCTCCTATTTTTTCTCTAACTCTCCACTTATCTCTCTCTCTCTATCCGTTACTTCCTCTCTCTTTAAACCCCCGTTCCAGCGCCGTTCGTTTCTCCCAAAAATCCTAAGTCAAAATTCGTCCTCAAAAATTCCCAAAAATTCTCCATGGCTTCTCCATCCAAAGCCAATGTCGAACCCTCACACACAGACCAAATGGACATCTCCCCAAGCATTGCCCCTTCCGTTGCTTCTCGTGTAGCCATGGAAACCTCTCCCATAATTACACCAAGCTCTTCTCCTCCTACAATGGCTATTGTTCCAGCCTCTGCCCCCATTGCCTCATTCGAACATGGCATTTCCAAGGTCACACTCATTCCAGCCGAGTCAAAAGAAAAGAGAAAGAGGAAAGCTCCAACATCCAAGCTATCTTCTCAAGTTGTAAAGAGGAGGTCCTCCAACCGTATAAGGTCAATCAGGTCCAAGGCTACATCAAATACCACCTCTGATCCGGTTGAAGTCTCAGAAAGCTCCTTAGATGTGTCCTTACCTCATGTGAGTGACGAGAATTTTGATGCCAACAAAGAGAAGGAACCTTCTGTGGATTCTTTTGATGCCTGGGTGGATGATGATAAGGAGGAAACTCTCTCTGATTTTCAGAAGAAGAAGGGTAAGGGCAAAGCTTCTGTGAGTGCTACCAAAGGTGCTACCAAGAAGAGAATATTATCTGAGGTAACACCTGCCCCTCCTCTGTTCCTACTCGTTCCTCTAGTGATAATTCTGGTGATGAGATTATTCGAAATGAATAGGATAAGGCTTTTCCAAAACCTTTTCTTACTTTGGAATTTTATAAGAAAGAAAACATGAAATTTTGGTTGAATAATTCGAGTAAGAGATTGTTAAAAGAAAAGCACATTGATGAGGGTCAGTTAGAAAAGAAAGGAATGGTTCAATTTTTGAAGGACATGAATTTTCTTAAGGCTAATAATCATGCTTCTGTGTTTGTTGAAAGTGTTGTGAGAAATTACTTTGCTAACCTGCATGCTCATTTGGATGATGAATGTTCTGAAAAATTTGGGAAGGTATTTGTTAGGGGAAAAGTTTATTTATTTACTCCAGCCCTAATTAACAAGGTTTTAGGCCTCCCAAATTTAGATGATGAGAGCATTAGGGTTAATAGGGATGAAATGGTAAAATTACTCACTCACAACAAACTGCCGTTCTGGCCTTTAAAGGAAAAACTTCATGCTTCTAGGCTTACTTCTCTGTTTTCTGTGCTTCACAAGCTTTGCATCTTCAATTGGCTCCCTACAACTAATGAACCTATTGTGACATTGGAGCATGCGAATGTTTTGTACAGATTGGGTAAGAATCTAAGGATTAACTTTGGAAGATTAGTGTTCAAACACTTAGCCTCATGGGGTAGAAAGAAAGAAATGAACATTAGCTTTTTCCCCTATCCTTCTTTAATCTTCAAAGTTTTAGTTTTTCAATCCTTGCCCATTGAAGCCTCTGATGTTTTCACCACTGAACCTGAGTACTATACCATTGATCAACAACTGAAAAAGGATCAAAGGTATACAAAAGATCTTCCTTGGAATAAATCTGATAAAACAGCCTCTGTTCTTCCTAGTGCTATCTCACGTGATATCCCAAGTGCTTCCCCAGGTGCTGCCCCTGATACTTTTGCAGGAACTGATGCTGCAAGTATTCTGTCCAACATGATAAATCTTCTGGGCAACACTGGTCCATCAATCCCAAAGGCAACTGTGCTCAACTTTTTGCACAAACAGTCAAGTGCAATGGGAGGACTTGTTGAGGGATGGGCTAAGCTTAAGCAGGCTACTGATGCTTTCATTGATGAAATTTCTTCCCAAACAGGGGGAGGATCTGCTGTTGCTGCAACTACTGGAGCTGGTGCTACTGCAGGTGCTACCACCAATGTGTGAATACCCCGTCCCGATGCAACGCGCATTCGGAGGTTTGAAAAGAATAATTATATAAAGTCGGATCGAAATGGGATATTCATTTAGTGACACTCGCTTTAAACCATATTAAAATATTAGTTTAATTTTGAGAGTCGCCACGCCACTTTGATATAGCCCAAAGCTTTGAAAAAAGGCTAAACAGTTAATTGGGTTCGGGGGTCAAGTTACAACAGAAGAAGAAACGTTATCACTCCTATTGCCCGACGAATCGGTCTTTCTAGCATGTGGGGTGTTGGTTGTGTGCGGTGTTTACGGGAATAGATAGAAGAAGCGGGATCATGCATAAGGAGGAGGGGAGAGAAATAATTAATTGATGATCACACCCTAGAACCTTTGAGTTAGGCCCTCGGAAGGTGCACTAATCAACATTCATCCTTGGGGGATTGTTGATCATAGGACAATTATAACTAAGGTGGAAGGAAAGAAATAGTTCCTAGATCCATTGGGTTTCTTAGGGCGAAACCTTAGATCATCCTCGGCTATTACATATTTAAATATATTAAAACAACCCTAAATCTAGCATATATGACATAAGCAAGAAATAAAGTAATTAAAATATACTAAGCATGCAAACAATAATAATAATAAAGAACAAAAATATTAAAAAGAGTCTTACCAATTGTAGCAAGACTTTGAGGTCGAATCTAGGGCGATTCGAAGAGAGTAAGAAAAACTGTGGGTAAAGCAAGTGTAATCTCGCTTCTCCCGAGTAAATTGTGTGTTGAATATGAGAGCCGGGCACCCCTATTTATAGTGTTTCGGTAATTGGGCTGGACCGAAATAAAGGGTCGATCGGCCCTAAAAATAAGGTTCGATCGGCACAAAATAAAGGGTCGATCGGCCCTAAAAATAAGGTTCGATCTGCACAAAATAAAGGGTCGATCGGCCCTAAAAATAAGGGTCGATCGGCACTACCTTAAAAGATAATGATTTGATCGGCAGCTTTTTAAAAGATAATGATTATCCCAAGTAAGGGTCGATCGGCCAACCTTTCTAGGGCCCAAATTGCAATTGCCCAGCCGGCCCCAAATGGCCCAAATGCTTCCTTGTTGGCCGGCCCTCCTTTGCCTTGCTTCATTAACTTGGCTGGCCAATCCTTGTACAAAATGGCCTCAACAATTCAACAATGCAATGCTTTAGTTATTCGTTTCGTCTCCGTTATTGCCAAGTCCGTTTTGACCACTGAAATGACTTCTTTTGCACTTCGCTCTTTGGGATATTATCTTTCATTTAATCCCAGGAATTTTTATATATTAAATTCGTCCCAAGTTTCCATATTTTCCAGTTTAGTCCCTGAATTTCCAATAAATTCCCACTTGGTCCAAAAGCTTCCAAATGCCAGTTTAGTCCCAAATTTTACCGAATTGCACTTCAGTCCCTGCACTCATTAAAACACTTTTTTCGGACCGGGTACTAACAGTAGCCCCTCGGCGACGCTTCTTGTAAGACAAGTAGGGTCGATGATAAAAAATAGGATCCGTCCTGAAAAAAGGGATTTCAGGAGGTGAAATGGTGAGCTTGCGGATGTGAAGTTTGACTCGAGCTGAGTCGCAAAAAGATGACCAGGTAGGTCGAGCGGCTGGACCCACGTCGGGCTACCTACGTATCCCAAGAGGAATCAAGCCAAGTCGTAGTTCGAAAACGTGGGCGTTTAGTACCCGAGAGTGGCGGACGTGCAACGTCTCAAACCAAAGATGCGATTTGTGGCGAGGCTTTGAGGATCGAATCTAAGGGCGATTCGAAAAAAATTGAGAGATGTACGGAAAGGAGCATCAAGTATAGTCTTGCCTTCTCCGCGGGAAAATATGTTGTGTGTGTGGAAAGGAAACTCAAGTATAGTCTTGATTTTTCCCTTGAAAATCGTGTGCGATGGAACAAATCAAGTGTAGTCTTGATTTGTGAGATAATGTGTGGAAAGGAGATTCAAGTATAGTCTTGAATTTTTCCCTTGAAAATTGAATGTGATGGAACAAATCAAGTGTAGTCTTGATTTGTGAGATAATGTGTGGAAAGGAGATTCAAGTATAGTCTTGAATTTTTCCTTTGAAAATTGAATGTGATGGAACAAATCAAGTGTAGTCTTGATTTGTGAGATAATGTGTGGAAAGGAGATTCAAGTATAGTCTTGAATTTTCCTTTGAAAATTGAATGTGATGGAACAAATCAAGTGTAGTCTTGATTTGTGAGATAATGTGTGGAAAGGAGATTCAAGTATAGTCTTGAATTTTTCCTTTGAAAATTGAATGTGATGGAACAAATCAAGTGTAGTCTTGATTTGTGAGATAATGTGTGGAAAGGAGATTCAAGTATAGTCTTGAATTTTTCCTTTGAAAATTGAATGTGATGGAACAAATCAAGTGTAGTCTTGATTTGTGAGATAATGTGTGGAAAGGAGATTCAAGTATAGTCTTGAATTTTTTCTTTGAAAATTGAATGTGATGGAACAAATCAAGAGTAGTCTTGATTTGTGAGATAATGTGTGGAAAGGAGATTCAAGTATAGTCTTGAATTTTTCCTTTGAAAATTGAATGTGATGGAACAAATCAAGTGTAGTCTTGATTTGTGAGATAATGTGTGGAAAGGAGATTCAAGTATAGTCTTGAATTTTTCCTTTGAAAATTGAATGTGATGGAACAAATCAAGTGTAGTCTTGATTTGTGAGATAATGTGTGGAAAGGAGATTCAAGTATAGTCTTGAATTTTTCCCTTGAAAATCGTGTGTGTTGGAACAAATCAAGTGTAGTCTTGATTTGTGAGATAATATGTGGAAAGGAAATTCAAGTATAGTCTTGATTTTTTCCTTGAAAATTGTGTGTGATGGAACAAATCAAGTGTAGTCTTGATTTCTCCGTGTGTTGTGCAAATAAACCAAGTTTAGTCTTGATTCGCGTACTGAGAGAAAGTGTATGGGGCAGACCCTTTGAAATGGAGGATAGACCTCTGAAATGCGGGACGGACCCTTTGAAGATGCGGGACGGACCCTTTGAAGATGCGGGACGGACCTTTTGAAATGGAGGATAGACCTCTGAAATGCGGGACAGACCCTTTGAAAGTACGGGACGGACCCTTTGAAGATGCGGGATGGACCCTTTGAAATGGAGGGTAGACCTCTAAAATGCGGGAAACTGTAGCTGCCAAAGGACTTAGGCTACTGTTTACTGATGAAGAATAGTTGTGTGAATTGATTGGGATTATTATGGCTTCCCGAGCCGAAGAACCAAGCGATTAAAAGATTGGGATAATCATTGCTAAGGCTTAGAGAGGAGTCTTGTCTCCTAGGCTTAAGGCTAGGGTTTAGAGAAGTATTTGTCACCTAGGCTTAAGGCTAAGGTTTAGAAAGGTATTTGTCACCTAGGCTTGAGGCTAGGGTTTAGAAAGGTATTTGTCACCTAGGCTTGAGGCTAGGGTTTAGAAAGAGGCATTTGTCACCTAGGCTTAAGGCTAGGGTTTAGAGAGGTATTTGTCACCTAGGCTTAAGGCTAGGGTTTTACATTTGCGGTAAGTCTAAACAAGGCAGTTTGAGCAGAAAGGTTATTGGTTTAAACTAGGCGAGGCCGAGTAAGTGTCGATGATAGAAGGTGGGATTAGGTAAGTTTGATGTCCAGAGATAAGGGCCGAGTCATCTTGAGAGTCACAGAGATACGTTTTTGATAGATTTGAAGAGTTTGAAAATTTGTGGAGACCAAAGAGTGATTTTTGTAAACAAGGTACCAAGGAGGACAGTATTTTGAAAGCATGTTTATTTGATAAAGAGGCCTTATGATTAATCATGTTTCTAACTAACTCAAAGAGTTTGCCACATGCTGATCTTGATGACAAGGGATGCCCTTCATGCTAGATATGACTTCATTGGAGCTCCGATTTTTGTTAGAGCACATAGTCGACCCATCTTTGTTGAGGGGAGCCCCAATGTTTGATGAAGTGACCTTGGTGAAGCCCCAATTGATGATGAATAGCGAAGCCCCAGTTGATGATGCAAAGCAAACCTGAAGAGAATGGCGAAGCCCCAGTTGATGATGCAGAGCAAACCTGAAGAGAGCCTGAGAGAACAGCTTAACACAAGCCCCAGCTTGGAGAGATTCAATGCATCCCTATTTGCAGACAGAGTCATCTTGCGGCCACGGGGGCGACCCCTCGTTTCGAACAATGGTCAATCAGTCGCTGGACAAGACTCGGAAATGTATATGTGCAGGGGCGCATTTTTTCGAAGGTGGGAATGGATCCCGAGTTCGTGTATGACACTTTCGCTTTTGGGTTTGACTCTTTTGGGAGAGTATAAGCATCACAAGGTGTGGAAAAGTGTATGGAAGCCCCTGTAGACAGAAAGACAGTGTTTGGCTCTATTTTCCTATGATGTAGAAAAAGAAGACTTGTCGAGACATTTGAAGAATTTATTTTATTCAGAATTACATCTTGATTGCTCGTGAATGGACCTTACTGATTGGTTTATCAAATTCCAATTATATGAGTAAACAAATAATGACTGTTTTGATTAGAAGTTGGAAATCTGGCTTGACTTTAGAAGGAGAAGGATGTTCCGTTGTTGCTTGCTTTGCTACGTTCGGTGGTAATTGTGGTACGGGCTGCCGTTGCATTGATCTCCTTCATGGGAAAGAATGAAAAATAGAAAAAAGATTGGGGTGGAAGAAAAGGTGGGAATTGACTGATTATAACCCAAAGATTTTTTCATTCCTTCGAGTGAAGATTCTTTGTTCCTTTGTTCTCGCAAGCCGAGGGGAGTAGTCCCTGGCGCGTGTCTCCTTGCTTTTACCGGAGTGCCGCTGAGAGGCACGGATGCGAAGCCCCAGTGAGACTTTTGCAGACAGTGTTTGAGGAGTCGAATGAACGAATTTCAAGAATAGGACGAGTTCCCAAACTTTTGAGAGAATATGTAATATGCTCACGTATGATAACAAGTGACTCAAAAATCTGAATATGCATTTCTTTTAAATAATCTTTTGAGAATGCCATCCGGTAGCGGTTGTAGCTGGGCTTTGGATTGCGATCGATCATTAGGCGATGCTTAACATGACCTCTTAAAGTGAGAGGTCGGCTGGGCCATTTGCTGAGAGGTTGGCTTGAGGGATGCGTTTGGAATTTCTAAGGTGAGGGGATTTTCTTTGTTGCTTCTTCAGAACCTCTAAGAGTGAGGTTAACTTTGATTTTGATAAGGTCAAGGGTGGTGATGGAATCCTCTAAAAGTGAGAGGATGGACTTTGGAATTGGTTTACGGGATTTGTCCAAGAGGAAATTTTTGTTGCTTCTTCTCGCGAGTTTGTTGTGATTTCAGCAGGTAACTTGATCACGATAGGACCTTCACTCGATGTCTCATTTTCACAACATGGGAGGTTCACTTCGGGGTGATGAAGTTTTTTTTTTTTTTTTTTTTTTTTTTTTCAAACACCCTCTTATCGAGAAAAGCCTTCGGATTTGTTTGCTCGCGATAGCCCCTAGTGTATGCCTTGGGATGGTTTTACCTTTTCCCTCTTGGTCTTGGAGGTGGTCCCTTCGAGGGAGCCCCTTGTATGAGTTTCTTTTTTAGGGTTTCAAAACTTGTCGATCTTGAAATGAAAGGGTATTATTTAGTGAGGATAAGGTTATGGCTTCCTATGGTGAGAGGTTTAAGCTTCAATCGCTCTTTGGATGGCATTCTCAAAAGAGTATTTAAAATAAATGCAAACTCATTTAACCGACTTATTAAGTAAGGCAGAATGTATTCGGACCATGAGAAAGATATGTGAGCATATTCAATGGAAGCTTATCGATCGAATGGAAAATCAGAGGAGACGCGAGATTGGGGGGTTGGTGAGCCCCAAGTTGATATTCATGCAGCACTTGTGAAGGATAGGAACAACTCCTTGCATCTTCTTTAAATTGCAGTGGCGTGAGCAGCTATTTTCTGATGATGAGCAACAACGGTCTTTGTGCTTGTCTTGATCATATGGAAAGGAGGTCAAGCGGGGGAGAGTGTTTTTGGGGAAGTGTATGTTTGAGACGGTATAACGGGTATGTACAAGGAGTGTATGAAAAGTATATGGTGGAGTATGGAGAGAGTGTATGAGAGAAGGGTGTATAGGGATGGTGTATATGAAGAAGGGACGGTGAGTTGTTTACTCCAATCAAAGCATTCATTCATTGTTTACTTTATTAGCCGGTGAGTTTATCAGTGAGATTAGAAACCAAGTGATAATTATAAATAAAACAATCTTCTTGAAAGTAATGCGAGATTATGTCTCAAGTCTAGAGAGAAAAGAAAGAAAGACCCTTTTTTATTGTTGAAATAACTAATCTAAAGTGGACATTACATAACAATGCCCAAAATGGACATAAGAAAGACATACTAGAACCTACAAGACTGAATGAATCTAAATCTTCCCTTGGAGGGCGAGGGTTCCTTCATCAATGAGGCCTTGGGTCTTCCCTTGGTTGATCAATCTTTGAATTGAGCGTTTCAGTTGCACACATTTGTCAGTGGTATGCCCAGCGTACTTGTGGTATCTGCAAAACTTGGATGTATCTAAGTCTTCCTTTGGGTTAATAGGCTTGTAGTTCTCGAGCGGCTTGATCAAATTTTTTCCCACCAAAATGTCGAAGAACTCACCCACAGGCATTCCTAAGTCGTCAAAATGTTCCTTGTTGATCTTCTTCTCGGGTATTGATGCCTTTAGTTGGTTGGTGGCCACAGCAGCCATCCTGAATGAGAAATTCTGATGTGTAGGACCATAAGGGGAACCATAAGCATGTGGATGATAGGGACCCCGGAATTGAATAGGGGGAGGAACTCTTCTCAAGCACTCGTGAATGCAAGACAAATGGTATTGCTCAATTTCGTGCATGTCTTTGAGGAGGTTGATCACTCCCAACCTCATGTTTGAGACTTCTTTGAGGGCTTCAATGCTTTTCTCCAGAGACATGATGTGGAATTCTGTAAGAACATATGGCGGAGTCAAGCCAATGAGTTGAATTAGATTCATAATTAATCTTAAGGCATCCTTGAGAAAATATTTGACCTCCACAATTTTGAGTTTGGCCGGAAGTGAAGTTGCCTACGTAACCCTTACCATTTAAGGTATGAGTCTCAGGTCACCGTAGTTCGAGGGGGCCCCGATTGATGATACAACCAGGGTTAAGTTTAGAGAAAAAGAGAGGATGAATGTAAAAGAGTCCATTTGGTGAAAAAGGGAGAGGAAGATGACTCGATCCTTGGTCAAATATAAGTGAGGGTGATCTAGACGAGCTAATCGGACTTGGTAAGTTGGCTTAGGTAGGCCCTAGATGGTGGTTTGATCTAGATGGGTCGAGAGAGGTTTGATCTAGGTGGGTCTTTGGCTGAAGGGTGCTAGAGATAAAGGATCTAAACTATGGATGGTTTTAAGACTAAGGGAGCAAACTGCGGATGGTTCAAGAGGTAAGAGGTAGAACTTTGAAGGGTCCTAACTTGAAGGATGTAGACCGTGGGTGGTCAAAGGTAGAGGAATGGACCATGGATGGTCCAAGAGACGAGGGGTGGACCTCGAAGAGTCTCAGGTGGAAAGGTGAACCATTAATGGTCCTAGATAGAGAGAGTGGACCTCGAAGGGTCCTAAATTGAGGAGTGGACCTTGAATGTTCTAAGATTGGGAGAGTGGACTTAGTATAGGAAGAGCACAACGAAGGGTCAAAGAGTGGACCTTGAACGGTCCAAGATAGAGAGACTGGACCTAGGGCGATCCGCAGTAGAGGGTGTGGACCTTGAAGGGTCCAAGAGATGAGGAGTGGACCTTGAATGGTCCAAGATTGGGAGACTGGACCTAGGGCGGTCCATAGTAGAGGGTGTGGACCTTGAAGGGTCCAAGGGATGAGGAGTGGACCTCGGAGGGTCCTAGAAATGGAGAGTGGACCTCGGAGGGTCCTAGAAATGGAGAGTGGACCTCGGAGGGTCCTAGAAATGAGGAGTGGACCTCGGAGGGTCCTAGAAATGAGGAGCGGACCTCGGAGGGTCCTAGAAATGAGGAGCGGACCTCGGAGGGTCCTAGGAATGAGGAGCGGACCTCGGAGGGTCCTAGGGTCCTAGAAATGAGGAGTGGACCTTGAAGGGTCCTAGAAATGAGGAGTGGACCTTGGAGGGTCCTAGAAATGAGGAGTGGACCTTGGAGGTCCTAGAAATGAGGAGTGGACCTCGGAAGGTCCTAGGAATGAGGGGTGGACCTTGAAGGGTCCTAGAAATGAGGAGTGGACCTTGAAGGGTCCTAGAAATGAGGAGTGGACCTTGAAGGGTCCTAGAAATGAGGAGTGGACCTCGAAGGGTCCTAGAAATGAGGAGTGGACCTCGAAGGGTCCTAGAAATGAGGAGTGGACCTCGAAGGGTCCTAGAAATGAGGAGTGGACCTTGAAGGGTCCTAGAAATGAGGAGTGGACCTTGAAGGGTCCTAGAAATGAGGAGTGGACCTTGGAGGGTCCTAGAAATGAGGAGTGGACCTTGAAGGGTCCTAGAAATGAGGAGTGGACCTTGAAGGGTCCTAGAAATGAGGAGTGGACCTTGGAGGGTCCTAGAAATGAGGAGTGGACCTTGAAGGGTCCTAGAAATGAGGAGTGGACCTCGGAGGATCCTAGAAATGAGGGGAGGGTCCTAGGAATGAGGGGTGGACCTTGAAGGGTCCTAGGAATGAGGGGTGGACCTTGAAGGGTCCTAGAAATGAGGAGTGGACCTTGAAGGGTCCTAGAAATGAGGGATAGTTAAGCATTTTATTTACAAAAAAGCCCTCTATTTTTTATAGAACCTACTCTTGGTTGGAAGGAATACCCCTTTTTCGCAACTAACTAAAGGTCCTAAAGTGGTGGATCCTAACGACTAACCGTCTCATATAGACAGTCAATATGATTTTTATGAAAAGTACCGCAAACCAATGATAGGCCAAGATTCTTTAACAATATATCATTCGACCTCACATAGCACGTCCTTTGAAAGGAAATCAATTTTTTAGTGCTCTTAATCTCTCGATAGATCTTGACTTATCATTGGTTCGTGGTGACTTAACATAAAGACCTTATTAATTGTCTACATAAAAAAGCTAGTCAAACCAACCGGTCATATGGAGTGTATTCCTAGAAAAGTGGGTGACGCAAGGGTTAGGTTTTAGGCTCCCACCGTGCAGCCGAAGCGCACTGATGAGTGGATGGCCAAGTGAGACTCGGAAGGGAGGCGACATGATCACCACACTTCCCGCACTTTGGCTTCTCCGAAGGGTAAAAGGGTGTCTGTGCAGTGTGACACGGACTCTAGTGGTAGTGTGAGGTAGAGAAGTCTAATTCTTTTTAGAGAAAAAAGAGAAAGATTTTTTATTTACATGAAATGCATGCATGCAATGCGACAGTTAAGAGTAAATAAAATAAAAAGAAAGCAAAATACAACACCACTAAAAAAAAACGAAAGTCTGACCCACTTAGTTTGAAAAGATTTCAAAACAGTCCCCAGCAGAGTCGCCACTGTGAATACCCCGTCCCGATGCAACGCGCATTCGGAGGTTTGAAAAGAATAATTATATAAAGTCGGATCGAAATGGGATATTCATTTAGTGACACTCGCTTTAAACCATATTAAAATATTAGTTTAATTTTGAGAGTCGCCACGCCACTTTGATATAGCCCAAAGCTTTGAAAAAAGGCTAAACAGTTAATTGGGTTCGGGGGTCAAGTTACAACAGAAGAAGAAACGTTATCACTCCTATTGCCCGACGAATCGGTCTTTCTAGCATGTGGGGTGTTGGTTGTGTGCGGTGTTTACGGGAATAGATAGAAGAAGCGGGATCATGCATAAGGAGGAGGGGAGAGAAAGAATTAATTGATGATCACACCCTAGAACCTTTGAGTTAGGCCCTCGGAAGGTGCACTAATCAACGTTCATCCTTGGGGGATTGTTGATCATAGGACAATTATAACTAAGGTGGAAGGAAAGAAATAGTTCCTAGATCCATTGGGTTTCTTAGGCCGAAACCTTAGATCATCCTCGGCTATTACATATTTAAATATATTAAAACAACCCTAAATCTAGCATATATGACATAAGCAAGAAATAAAGTAATTAAAATATACTAAGCATGCAAACAATAATAATAATAAAGAACAAAAATATTAAAAAGAGTCTTACCAATTGTAGCAAGACTTTGAGGTCGAATCTAGGGCGATTCGAAGAGAGTAAGAAAAACTGTGGGTAAAGCAAGTGTAATCTCGCTTCTCCCGAGTAAATTGTGTGTTGAATATGGGAGCCGGGCACCCCTATTTATAGTGTTTCGGTAATTGGGCTGGACCGAAATAAAGGGTCGATCGGCCCTAAAAATAAGGTTCGATCGGCACAAAATAAAGGGTCGATCGGCCCTAAAAATAAGGTTCGATCTGCACAAAATAAAGGGTCGATCGGCCCTAAAAATAAGGGTCGATCGGCACTACCTTAAAAGATAATGATTTGATCGGCAGCTTTTTAAAAGATAATGATTATCCCAAGTAAGGGTCGATCGGCCAACCTTTCTAGGGCCCAAATTGCAATTGCCCAGCCGGCCCCAAATGGCCCAAATGCTTCCTTGTTGGCCGGCCCTCCTTTGCCTTGCTTCATTAACTTGGCTGGCCAATCCTTGTACAAAATGGCCTCAACAATTCAACAATGCAATGCTTTAGTTATTCGTTTCGTCTCCGTTATTGCCAAGTCCGTTTTGACCACTGAAATGACTTCTTTTGCACTTCGCTCTTTGGGATATTATCTTTCATTTAATCCCAGGAATTTTTATATATTAAATTCGTCCCAAGTTTCCATATTTTCCAGTTTAGTCCCTGAATTTCCAATAAATTCCCACTTGGTCCAAAAGCTTCCAAATGCCAGTTTAGTCCCAAATTTTACCGAATTGCACTTCAGTCCCTGCACTCATTAAAACACTTTTTTCGGACCGGGTACTAACACAATGCTGGCCCAAGTGATGGTGAAAGTGATAGGGAAGGAGATCATGAGGAATATGAAGAAGAAGAGGACTTTGAAGAAGAAGAAAATTGAAACCTGAAGATTGTTGAACCTGAGGGTTGATGTTGCTACTATCTTGTTGGTGGCTGGGTTTGTGGTGTCCTAAAACAATTTCTTTTATTTTGGTGATGTGATGTGGTTCTCTAAACAATTTTCTTTTATTTTGTTTATGTTGGTTGCAAAATACTTTAGTTGGTCTGTTTAAAACCTTAATTGCTAGGATATTTTGCTAGTTTTGGATGACATTTTGCTACAATGGTTAGTTTATTTCGAAAACTTTTTTAAAGTTTGAAATAAATTAGTTTAGTGTGATAAATCATTGTTTGGATTAGCTCCTTGATTAAGGGGGAGTTAATTTTTATGGAGATATTATACTGTATTTCTATGCTCTGTATATTTGTATATCAACTAACCTTGCAGGAGAGCAGCACATTAGGTTTTGAAAGAAATATCCAACTAAGGGGGAGATTGTTAGTGTAAACTGCAGGTGATATCGTAGATGATTTCCAAAATTCCAGGTAATATCGCAGATGATTTCCTGAACTGGAATTTATATAGTTGTATATTTCTTGTTTATTATTTAATGGACTAATGTGCTAATATAATCTGTATAGTCTAATATTTATATTTATATTTCAGAGTGCAATAGCATCAAAGAAAGAGCTAGACACGTGTGGAATTTGGAAGGAATCGATTTATGCATTTTATGCATAAATTCGTTACTTTGGCAATAATTAAAAACGTGTGGAGACTTGGTCAAGGAGTTGTTACTGAATAAAAGAAGAGTACAAGGTTGATAAAGCTTGGGAGTACAAGGCGTGGAAGCTTGGACTTGAGGATTAATCAACTCGGTTGCTACAATTTAGAAAGTGGGAGCTAGAATTGAGGAACAATCTCAACCACTCTCCCTACTCTCCCTCAACGTGCATATACAGCCCCAAGACTGTTTATTGAGCATCCTTCAAGTATTTAAAGACTATAAATAAGCTTGGAAGGTTTCATTTGAAGACATGCCAATATTTGCCATTTCATACACACCTTCGAAAGCTTAGAGATAAAGTTCTTTGTTTGGTTCTTTTAGTCCTTCCTCCCTTGTAATTTCGCACTTGATTACATAGGTATCAAGTTGTGTGAAGGCTAGGATAGGACTCCGTTCTTTATCTCTTGTTCCATAGAGCTCAAAATTGTTATAGCTATAGGGAACATTTTCGGCTTTGTAAATTCATTATAGTGATTATAAAGTCTTGTCTAAGAGGCACTATCAAGTTATATTTATATAACTTGAGAAAAACAATTCTGGTGTTTTTATTCCGCTGCAAAATCTTTTACAAAATTGTTTTATTTTCGAAGTGTGTGTGTGCTATCCCAAGTGCTATCGTTAGTGCTGTTATCACCTTGGATATCACTTGTGATTCTGGCCGTGACAATTTCAATTTGGAACAAAAACTAGTCAACGAACACAATGTAGTATAAGGAATAATTAAGTACTATCTTATGCTTCCGCATTATTAAGATACATAATTACAGTTAAAATAACTCACTGCAATAGATTTTCTCTTTCCTTTTCATTTATTTATTTGATTTGATTTTCTATTTCATGGTGGAACCGTGGAAGGTAGCAACTGCTACAGAGGTACCAAACAGCAATATGAGCAAACAAAGAAAAATGATAAGGGAGCTAAATTATACCATCAACGGTTTCTCGAAGAAGTGCTGGCGCCTGGACCAACTGAAGCCCTACAATTACAAATACACATAATGAGAACATGAATACACCATTTAATATCCAAGAATTACTAAGCCAATGGACAAAAATTACAACAGATATAAAGCCATAGTAGTATTTCCCAGTAGAAGGATGCATTACAGATTAAAGTTCCAAAATTTCAAGGTGTGTGTGTATGTGTGTATATATATATATATATATATATATATATATATATAAAAGAGCCTCTGACATAAAATATGTTTTCTATCTTGCCCTACAAACCCCTAATGAAGCGATCTTTTGCACAAACACCAATGGCTGTGTGACAACGTGGGATAAGTGGAAAAAAGCCTTGAAATTCAAAATCTCTGCATTTATCGTGTACTTTGCACTGTCTTCTCAGAGATTCTTAGGTGTGCATAAGGAGTACATATAATGGTTAAATTCATTTGTGTATACCTTTGTGAAAATACAGGCCGCACGCTTTTACCCATCCTGCAGGGTTATATAAGAAGAGAGTATAGTCAGAAAACACAATTGTGTCTAGGGTTCTTGCGATTTGAGAACATTAGAGGGCGAAAATTAGGGTTAAATTACCTATTGGCCTCTTGAACGTTTGAGGTGTTGAAATTGCCAAGGAAAGCTTTAACTCGAGCTATAGGCGGTTATTGCAATCTCCAGAGAAACGAAGAAGAGAACGAAGAAGAGACATTGCAGAGTTTTTTTTTGAGAAAGTGATTTTGGGAATAGGAAAAACGTAATTGGAAGGAATGGGGGGAAAAGTGGGAGGGAATTGGAAAAGAGTAACCGGGAAATAAAATTTGACGAAAATTCTAAACGGGAAAATAATTATATCCTCCTAGGAAACATGAGTACAATAAGGAAAAGGAAAAGGAAAAGGAAAAATAAAAAATACAAGTAAAATATACTCCCTCCGGGTAATTGTCACTTTTAGATAAATTTTTTGGTTCAAAATAATTATCACTTTTATGTTAAAAACATTGAACTTCCACTTTTATCCATGCATTGAAACTTGAAACAATACATTAATTGCTTTGTTGTGTGGAGTATTATAGGAAAGAGAAACAATTAAGATGGGCAAAATTGTTAATTTTTTCATTAAATCATAATAATAATTGCTTTTCTTAAAACCTGTGAAAACCCAAAAAGCAATAGTTATTTTGGACCGGAGGTAGTATAAACTTAATAAAAAGTTTCTTTGAACACATTTATAAATCCTAGTCAACCTTGTATGTTTCTTTTATATTAAATATTGTATTTTATCTATCCCCAATACTTTTTTTTTAATGAATTCAAATTTATACCAAAATATAAATTTGTGGTTTTATTCTAAGCAACTTTACTATATTGCCTACGTTCCAAAATAAACGTCCTAAAATCAAATTTTCTTATGATCAAGATTAATTTAAACACTTTTTTTTATATTTATTTCAGACAGAGTGAGTAATATATTTACCTTTATAAAATGAAATAGTCATTGTACACTAGCTACAAGCATTTAATTAATTGTCTACAAAAATAAATTATTCTCAAAGAAAAATTTAATCTATTTTATATGCACACTTATCTTAATATATAATTTCTAAAAAATAACTATTTTTGAGATACAAATTTAGCCTTTTGAATTGAATGATTTTCCATCTCTACATCTCTAAACCTTAAGGAGAGTGATCATTGCAAAATTCGTCAATATTCCACAATTAGATTTTGACATATATATATGGATGGTTGAGCGGAACACTCACAAGCTAAAAAATAGTAGTAAATCGATACAACCTGGATCGATGAGGACAAAAGTAATAGGTGGCAAGATCAACCACCGCAAAACCACCCATTTTGACACCATGCAAAAAAACAACCCAACTGATACCCTTATAACTACAATCAATTTTTCATTGTGAAAATCAGATATTAAGGGTTAAAAGTCAACGAACTCATCTTGAGTTAATTCAGGTGATATATCGATATTATGTTGCTTGCGGTCGCTCCTCTGTCACGAAAGTCCCAACTTTGTCCATTTAAGTTCTACCGAATAGAAAGAGAATTAAAAACATAGGAATTAATGATATGTGAAAGAATTTGTTCGCGAGAAACTGCATTCTTATTCACCCGGGCAAATTAGCTCTCATGGGGCCGGGAGTGTCTTGTTTAATATTGTTCAACCACATTAATTTGCAATGTGTCAAAACGCCAAAACAAGTGACATTTACATAAGTCAGTCGGAAAATAACTGCAAATTACTAAAAGTGTAAGAAACTAGCGTCACTTTCGACAAAGTTTCGAAACTTCGTGGCACTTTTAATAAAGTGCCAAAAAATTAGCGACACTTTTAAGAAAGTGCCGGAAAACATGCGGCACTTTTTCAAAAGTGCCGAAAAATTTGTGGCACTTTTTCAAAAATGTCGGGAATTTAGCGGCACTTTTAAGAAAGTGCTGAAAAATTAGCGGCACTTTTGTTAAAGTGCCGAAAAATTTGCAGCACTTTTAAAGAAGTGCCGGGAATATAGCGGCACCTATACTAAAGTGCCGGTAAATTAGCGGCACTTTTGTAAAAGTGCCGGAAATTAGCGGCACTTCTAAAAAAGTGTCGGATATTTTTGGCAATTTCTGAAAAGTGCCGGAAATTTGTGGCACTTATTAAAAAAGTGCCGGAAATTGGTGACACAAAATTAAGTGCCAGATTTAAAGTGCCGGAAAAAGCCATTTTTCTTGTAGTGATAAAGAACCTGTTCCAACAAGACCACCATCTCCTTCACCAGTCACTAAGGTAGTCAATATTATTAGTGGTGGATCTGACATTTGTGGTACTTCTTATTCTACAGCTTAAAGATTTGCCAAGCAAGCAAAGGATGAAAAACCCGAAAGACTCACAAAGATGTCGCAGCTCACAGCTCAAGACGTCGTCTCCTTTGAAGAAGGAGACATGGATAACGTTATTGATCCACATCATGATGCTTTGGTAATTGCACTTCAGATTGCCAACTACAGAGTAAGGGGTATCCTAGTAGATGGGGGCAGTTCAGTCAACCTTATTATGCTGGGTGCCTTGAAGGAAATGAAGATTACGAAATCAAGTATTGTTAAAAGAACTTCAGTTCATGTGTGTTTCAGTGGGGAGACCAAAGATACAGTGGGAGAAATCACGCTTCAGGTGTATGTTGAAGGCATCAACTCCATGGAAAGATTATGTGTGATAGATAGTGCAACATGTTATAATGTGATCTTGGGCAGATCGTGGATCCACGGGATGAAAGCAGTACCGTCCACTTATCATCAGTGTGTGAAGATGTCGACACCTTGGGGAGTTGTCAAAATCTACAGCGACCAGCAATCAGCTGAAGAATGTTACATGACATCTATGAAGGCGTCGACATCCCTGCGGCAGGCATAACAATTAAAGAGAAAGGCACGTGAGGTCTTGGAAGCAAGTGAGCATTATGTGAAAGAAGTATTTTTGGATCTCTCAAATCCAGATCTCAAGGTGCTGATTGGTCAAGATGTACCAGCAAAAATTGAAGAAAAACTTTTTGATCTTTTAAAGAATAGAGTTAAAAGCTTTGCATGGAAACACGAAGATATGACAGGTATAAGTAAGGATGTCATCACCCACAAGCTCAACATAGATCCATCTTTCAAGCCAATACACCAGAAAAGAAGAAAGTTTTGCACAGGAAAGTAATTTGATCATCCAAGAAGAAGTGGACAGGCTGCTCAAAGCGAAGATGATCAGGGAAGTAGAATATCCAAGATGGTTAGCAAACGTAGTAGTAGTTGAAAAAAGAAATGGCAAGTGGAGAGTTTGCGTTGACTTCACGGATCTGAACAAAGCTTGTCCTAAAGATCCTTTCCCATTGCCGCACATTGACATCCTAGTTGATGCCACTTCCGAACACGAGATCTTGACGTTCATGGATGCATCTTCAGGATTTCAACAGATCCAGATGGAGCCATCTAACCAGGAGGACACCGCCTTTATAACTCCTATTAGACGTGTCCATTTGGTTAACCGGACCGGCAAACCGGCTGGTTTTTAACCGGTCAAAACCGATCAACCGGTTTAACCGTAACCGATTTTTCCAAGGTTCGGTTTCGGTTGGTGTATTTCAAAAACCGTGAACTGCCAATTTTGAACCGCCGATTTTATGCTCGGCCGAGTCATGAGGGTTGCTCGGTCGAGCAAGACATTTTTTAAGTAAGTCTTTTACCATTTAACGGTCATGCTCGACCGAGTCATATGAGTTGCTCGGTCGAGGGGGTCATTTTCCAGTGTATTTAACCAGTCATGCCTCATGCTCAGCCGAGTCATATGAAATGCTCGGCCGAGCAGAACGCCACAAATAAAAAAAAGGTATGCTTGACCAAGCAACACCAAAGACTCGGCCGAGCAGACCCAAACCGGATAAACTATTAAAATCGTTAAAACTGGTCAAATCGGAAAACTGTAACCGGTTATGGCGGTTACACGGTTCGGTTCCGGTTGAGGGTTTTGGAGGTTCCTAACCGCCGGTTAACTGGAACCAGCCACGTCTAACTCATATAGGTATATATTGTTATATTGCAATGCCTTTTGGACTAATAAATGCAGGTGCAACATACCAGAGACTAGTCAATATGATGTTCAAAGATCAGATTGGGGACACAATGGAAGTGTACATCGACGATATGGTGATAAAAATCAAAGAAAGCTGAAGACCATTTACGAGATCTTACTCAAGCCTTCGACATCTTGGACGCCTTCAACATGAAATTGAATCCAACAAAGTGCACTTTGGAATGAAATCTGGCAAGTTCTTAGGGTACATGGTAAAACAAAGGGGGATATAGGCGAGCCCGGAGCAGATCAGAGCCATCATCAACCTGACGTCACCCAAGTCTGTTAAAGATGTACAAAGATTGACAGGCAAAGTGGCAGTTCTGAATAGGTTCATTTCAAAATCCTCAGACAGATGTAAGCCGTTCTTTGACATCTTGAAGAAAAATAGCAGATTTGAATGGATGGAACAACACGAGCAAGCCTTTCATGAATTGAAGCACTACCTGTCGACACCTCCTCTACTCATAAAGCCACAAGAAGGTAAACCATTATATACTTACTTAGCCATGTCAGAAGCTGCAGTTAGTGCCGTCTTGGTCCGAGAACAAGATGGCGTCCAGAAACCGATTTATTATGTAAGTAAAACACTTCTTGACGCAGAAACCAGGATTCACACCTTGAAAAATTAATTCTAGCTTTAATTACTGCTTCAATTAAATTAAGGCATTATTTTGAAACTCATATTATCTATATTCGTACTAACTATCAAATCAAGAATATTATGAGAAAGCCAGAAATGTCCGGAAGGATGGCTAAGTGGTCCGTTCAGCTTAGCACTTATGATATTAGGTATGAACCAAGGACAGCAATAAAATCACAAGCACTTGCAGATTTTGTGGCAGACTTTAGTCCAAGTATGCAACCAGAAGTAGAATTGGAAGTCCAACAGCTTTAAGATGGTGACATCTTACCCAAGTAGACACTATATACAGATGGTGCATCAAACATGAGGGGGACAGGTGTAGGAGTTGTCCTAAAGTCGCCACAAGGGGACATCATACCCCAGGCCATCAGTTGTGAATTTAAAGCTGCGAACAATGAAGCAGAATACAAAGACTTGATCGTGGGCCTGACCGTAGCTCTAGACCTTAACATCAAGGCAATCCAGATATATAGTGATTCACTGTTGTTAGTTAACCATTTCAATGGTTCCTATGCAGTAAAGAATGCCAAGATGACGTCATATCTGGGAATCGTGAAAATTTTGGCATGCAAATTCCATGTCTTTTCCTTATAACAAATACCCCGAGAGGAGAATTCTCAAGCAGATGCCTTGCTAATCTTGGATCAGCCTTCAAGAGCTTATCTCAAACCAATATACCAATCATTCATGTCAACATCACGGGTGTGGAAATATTAGAACTTTTCACCATAGACGACGACATCCAGGAGGATCAGACAGAGACATCTTGGACTTCTCCAATAATTAAATATTTTCAAGATGGTACCATCCCCACTGAAGAGAGGAAGCTAAAGCATTCATGGTAAGGATTTCAAGATATTTGTTAATAGATAATGTGTTTAAGAAATCTTTTGCAGGTCTGTACCTAAGATGTCTAGAACCCGATAAAGCAAAGGACGTTCTTAAGGAATTACATGAAGGATTGTGTGGTAATCATTCCGGGGGCATAAGCTTGTACACAAAAGCTCTAAGGATGGGATACTTTTGGCCGAAAATGCGTCAGGATGCTACCGACTACGCCAAGAAATGTGATTCCTGCCAGAAGCATGGTGACATCCTTCATCAGCCTGCAGAGTTGCTACATCCTATCCTCTCCCCTTGGCCATTCATGACTTGGGGAATGGATATAGTAGGTAAATTTCCTTAGGCATATGGAGGAAAAGTCTTCTTTCGCAATGACAGATTACTTCTCAAAATGGGTTGAAGCCAAAGCCTACGTCCAAGTACGCGATAAAGAAGTTATCTCCTCATCAAAAAGAACATCTTCAGCAGGTTTGGTATTCCATCTAAGATAGTATGTGATAACGGTTCTCAATTCATCAGCAAGAAAACACAAGACTTTCTCACAAGATGGGGGGTCAGGATGGTGACATCTTCACCAGTACATCCTAAAGCTAACCGACAGGCAGAATCAAGTAACAAAATCATCGTCAACAACTTAAAGAAGAGGCTAGATCAAAAGAAGGGAAGATGGGCAGAGGAATTACCACTTGTCATCTGGGCAGATAGAACAATGCCTAAGAACGCAACAGGCCAGACTCTGTACTCCTTAGTCTTTGGGGCAGAAGCCGTCATCCTTACAGAAGTCGTCGTTCCTACTGCCAGATATGGGTTGTTGACATCTGACCCAAATATGCCAACCTAACCTATGATGTGGATACAATTGATGAATTGAAGGATCTAGCTAATGTCAGAATAGCAGCATATCAACAAAGAATTGCTAAGTTCTATAACAAGAATGTCAGGTTGAGGAAATTCCAAGTTGGTGATTTAGTACTACGCAAAGTCTTTCAGAACACGAGATAACTCTATGCTGGGAATTGGCTCCTAAATGGAATGGTCCGTATTTGGTAGATGCTGAAGCAAGAAAGGGAGCATATTGGTTATCAACCTTAGATGGTACAAGGGTTCCAAGAAGTTGGAATGCAATCCACCTCAAGTCATATTTCATGTAAGTCGTAGCATATCAATTCAATTCAAAAAATAAGGTATGCATTTACTTGCTTTATTTCCATTAAATTATTTCAATTTGGTTCATTATTTGAAATCTTACCGACTTAAGCATCGGAGGGGTGTTAGCTAAGCTAACACCCAACCCTAACATGTTTTTGTTCTGCAAGAAAACTTGAAACATACAAATAGGTCACGATGCTTCATATGTTGATTTGGAATCCGGAAATACTCAAGATGTCGACATTATTACATGTAGACGACGTCTTAAGGTAATAGGTCAGGTATGAATCAACCTCTATTTCTCAATAAATATTTCTTTATTTTCTTTTTAATAAATATATTTTCACAAAGTTTATTATTTTTTATTTCATTAATAAAGGTGACATCAGTCAAGATGTCAAATACTCTTTGTTGGTGTAATGCCCTAGGCGTTTAGTTATGTTTGACTTATAACTTAATACCGTTATGTAATCATCTTTACCGTTTATTATAGAGAATGTTTATTTGATTTATTATATGTTTTGCATGTTTATTATAATAACCTGCGTCCCTAGTTATTGTAAATAACTAGTATAAGTTGTTAATGGATAATCATAGAGATGATTATATGCATGGGGATGCACATTACACTTATGGGTACTTGTTAGAGAATAAGGTACTGGACATGACCTACCTATGAGATTTATGACATGGTCTATAGTCATATATATCATGATTAAATCTCATGTTAGTCGTGTCATTGAAATTCTTTGTACCTAAAATTATCATCATCTTTCACATGATAAACATTGTGTTTGATGTAGTCTAACCACTACAAGAAAAAGGGCTTTTTGTGACAACATTTTTTAGAAGGGCTAAAATGCGATCCCAAATACCTGTTTTTGGGAAGGCAGGAATACCCGTGCCAAATACTCTAGTACTTGGCACTCTTCTACCATTGCCCTCTTAAATGCTTAGAGCATTCCCAATGGTAAGAGTTTTTTTCATAGCTTTTTTACAATTTTCAAGTGACACATCATAAACAACTCAAAAACAAAAACCTTCATGCTTTTTTCACAATGGTAGAGCTTTTTCATCAACTTTTTTATGGCCCCCACATTCAAAATTAAATTGTTTTCTTGCATTTTCTATTAAGAAAAATATTAAAAAAAATAAAAATTATTGTTTTATTTAATGTTCAACATTGGGAAATGGTGAAAATTAATGGAAAGAGCTCCTAGAGAGAGCTCTTTGTAGAAGGAGCTGCTTTTTGTGAAGGAGCTTTCCAACTTTTTCTACAATGGGAAAAAGCTCTAGAGATCTTTTTCATGAAAATTAAAAGCTCCCAAAAAGCTTCCATTGTGAATGCTCTTAGTAATTGACACTCTTTTTCACTGCCCTCCCAAATATAACTTTTTTTAGGACGCTTTAACTTCTGCCCATACCAATTATTGTGATATTATCTTAAAATTTCAACCCCCAATTTTTAACGCGATTGATTTCCAGGATTTTAGAGATTCTATGTCGGACGTAAAAACTAAAAGTCTTTTTATTATTTTTAGTTCCTGAGATGTTTTGAGACCACTCCCAGCGGTGACTCTCCTTGTGAGAGTCACCAAAAAAAAAAAAAAAGCAAGGAAAGTCATGAAAATTGGTGACTTTGGGCAATTTGTTGCCCTCAGGTTGGCCCCGGTTGTGCACCTTTTTTTTTTTTTTTTGATCAAATTATTTTGATTTTGTATTTATATAAATATATTTTTAAAATTAATATATTTTATATTTTAATTTTATTTTTAAAAGGTTGAGTCGGGTTGGGTTGGGTCGAGGTTACTGATGGGAGTATAAATTATATAAGGTTGAAAGTGTATATATGGAAGTGAGAGAAATTAATATTTTATTTGAGGTTGGGTTGGGTTAGGATTAGACATGGGCAAACCGGAACCGGAACCGGGCTGAACCGGAGAACCAAGCCGGGCAGGCCAGCGAGGAACCGGCGAGAACCGGAACCGGCTAGAACCGGAACCGGCCGGTTCCCGGTTCAATCTCGGTTCGTGCTTTTTGAAAACCGTGGAACCGCCGGTTTTGGAACCGGAACCGGAACCGGAGAACCGAAACCGGGGAACCGGCGGTTCGGAACCGGGGAACCGGCGGTTTTTTCAGAAAATTCAAAAAAATTCAAAAATTTGCCCATTTTTTTTCACCTTTTCAGTCAAATTTGCCCGTTTTTTTTGACTTTTTAGCCAATTTTCAGTAATTAAAAATAAATAAAAAAATAAAACAATCCTTACCTTTCACCTATAAATACAAATTCACCTCCACCATTTTATTTTCACAAAACTCTCTTAACTCTCTCTTAATCTTTACTCTCTCTTAATTCTCTTTTAAGTTCTTAACTCTCAAGTCTCAAGATCAAAGCCTCAAATCACTCACCAACATTCATATTCCATAATCCATAATTCCATCCTCATTTTCCATATTTTCATCCATTTTCATAGTCATCATCACTCATCACTCATCATACACACCAAATCACCAATACACCATCATGTCTTCTTTCCTTAGAAACTTAACAAAAAAACGGGTAGCAAGAGCAAAAACAACCAACCTTCTTCATCTTCTCGACTACCACCACCACCACCACCACCACCACCACCAATTCCAAATGATATTCCCTTTTATGATGGGGGAATGGCGGGGAGAAATGAATGGGAAAATTTAGAAGATGAGGAGGAGGTTCAAGTTGGAGACCAACAATTTCCAATACCGCCTTTCATGTCACAAGAACCACAATATGTAGGAACTCCAGTGCGAAGAAAGTGATGCACATAACCTACCACCACTTGCACCAAGAGGAAGGGGTCGCGGTCTTCGTGGAGGCGGTCGACAAGGTCAACCGCCTTCTCCTAAAATTCGTGAACCGAAGTCCTCAATTTTTATTCGTCACTTTAGGAAGGAGCTCGGAGTGGACAAACATGGTGAGGAGGTTTGGAAAGTGATATGTAACTATTGTGAAAATGTTTATACTTGGAAGGATGGCAATGGATACGGCACTTATACCAAGCATGTTCGAGTTCATCATCCTACCGAATTTGGCATAGATCCAACTCAAACACAACTCCAAGGAGTTTCGACTTCTTCGATGGGCGGCCAGGTACGTCTTCTTCTTCCACTACATTTCATTATAGTGAACAAAACCATAGAAGAGGTATGGCAAAATTTGTTTGTGTTAAATGTCTTTCCTTTAGTTTTGCCGATGATGAATTCTATGAAGATTTTGCTAAACTCTCTCTTAATCCCGCTGCAAAAAGAATACCACGTAGAACTCTCACACGTGATATTGCAAAAATAGTCGGGGAATATAAATATGGTTTAATACAAACATTTGCTAATTTATCTCAACAAGTTTCTATTTGTTCGGATATATGGAGTGATAACCGTTGTGAACATTTTTATATGGGAGTAACTTGTCATTGGATCGACAATTCTTGGACCATTCAAAAGAGATTGATTGCATATAGAGATTTTGATGATGAGCATACCGCACACAATATTGCACTTAAACTACAAAGTATTTTACAAGAATATAATTTAGTTACTAAAATTTTTTCAATGTCTTTTGATAATGCTAGCTCTAATACTGCAAGTTTACCGGAACTAATTGGTATTTGTAAACCGGTATTAGGTGGAAAATTTTTTCATATTAGATGTTTTTGTCATATTTTAAATTTATGTGTGCAAGATGGTCTATCTGCTTTACAAGATTCAATTATTCCTATTAAACGAGGTATACAGTTTATTATGAGAAAAAGTTCCAATCAAAGAAAATGGAGAGACTATTGCAAGGCAAATGATATCCGTCCCAAAAAATTTTCAATGGATGTTACAACTAGGTGGAATTCTACCTATAAACTTTTAGCGGATTCTTTTCTTTATAAGGAACAAATTTGCTTGTTTTTGTCTTCCGTTGGTTACAAATACCCCTATTTCCTCATCAATGGAATGCTTGTGGAAGCATGATCAAATTGTTGAAAAATTTCAAGGATGCCACTGTCATGTTATCCGGTACGTATTATCCTACTTCTAACTTAGTTGTTGATCATAGTACTATTATTTCGGGTACATTTTGTGAATTTAAAGATGATCCCATAATTGGTCCAACCATTGTTAGCATGAAGGAAAAATGGTTGAAATATTTTGAGACAATTCCAAGTATTTTTTAATTGCAAAATTTTAGATCCAAGGGTTAGAATGGTTGGTTTGGAACAACTTCTGTCATATTACTATCAAAATTTGTTTGATGCAAATGATCCCGTTTTCCAAATATTGATCAAATATTGTCCGATGCGAAAAATGAATTTTTAAATGTTTTTAAAGAGTACAACTCAATTTATGGTGGTGCTAGTACAAGTGAGGCTCCTCCTCGTCAAACTAGCGAAACGGACAACTCTTTTTTGACTTCTTTTTATGGAAATAGAAAGCGCTCTAGAGGAAGCGGTTCTAATGCGGAATTTGAAAAATATTTGAACACGGAATTTGAATATGATGATGAGGTTGAATTTTGCATTTTACATTGGTGGGCCAAGAGGGCGAGTTCTTATCCTATTGTTTCTAGGATAGCAAGAGAAATATTTGCTTCTCCCGCATCAACGGTTTCGGTTGAGCACGCTTTTAGCATTGGTGGAAATATTGCGGATCCGCAACGTGCAAATTTAGCTGTTGAAAATTTAGAAAATCAAAATTTGTTGAATGATTGGGTCAAAGCGGAGAAAAAGAGATCAAGAGCCAAAGTTTTCCTCATCCGATGAAGATTTCTTTGATTCAACATCGGGAAGTGACGAGAACAATGACACAATCCCAATGGCCCAAATGTAAGTTGATGTAATTTATATAGTTTAATTTGTATAATTTAATTTGTTGCTTTGTTTTATTTTATATATTAGGTTTTTTTGTTTAGATTAGTTTGTTATAATTTAGATAAATATTGTAAAATACTAAGAACGAGGTTAAGGCTCCTTATGTCCTCCTTACTTATAAAAGGGCAAGGTTGGTTGTCCCCCTCATTGTAACATTTTAACAATTATTAATAAAATTTAAGGGTACCGTCCCTTTTTCTTTTATAAAATATGTTAAAATAATTTGTTTATTATTCAATCTTCATCCAAATTTGTTAGAATCTTACTTGATTTTGATGGCTTAAAAGAGAAGAAAAGGAAAGGAAGTGACCAAAGTGTCTTGGCCAAACTTTGGGGTTGCTTTGGAATTTGGCATGGGCGGTCGCCCACATCTCTATTGGGCGGTCGCCCCATGTGTGCAGAGAGTTAAACATTGCTTGAATTTGGATATGGGCGGTCGCCCACCTCTCATGGGCGGTCGCCCACTTGGAGCCGATTTTCAAAAAAAAAAAAAAAAAAAAGTAAAAAAAGGAACCGGGAAACCGTGGAACCGGGCCGGAACAAGATCGGAACGGGAACCGGATTTAGGCGGTTCCGTCCCGGTTCCTCCCTACCCCGGAACCGGAACCGGAACCGGGAACCGGATGCCCATGTCTAGTTAGGATAGGGTCACCGGAATGGTCTGAGAGTTTCTGAAACTCTTTCTAGGTCGCCGATCTTCGTTTCATCTGCTAGGCCGCCGATCTATAGGTCGCGGATCTCCGTTTCGTCTGCTAGGTCACCGATCTCTCACTATCTTCTTTCCCAATCGATCTTCTTCTTGTTGACACATGAGTAATCAAGCTGAATCATCCGACGCGTAAGTAGATCCCTTTCCCTAATTTCATTTCAATCCCTATGTCTAGTGTTTTTTAGTTCAATTTTTTGATTTTGATTTTGATTTTGATTTTGATTTTGTGTTTTGGAGGAAGGGTACTAAGAGGGACTTTAGTACTGCAGTTCTTGAAACAAAGAAGGCGGGGAATCGACTTGTTGTTGATGAGGCGGTTAATGATGATAATTCTGTGGTGGCACTTCATCCTGAGACGATGGAGAAGCTTCAGCTGTTCCGCGGTGATACGATCTTGTTAAAGGTGAGGTTTTCGTTCTGGGTATTTGTGGATTTAGCTGAGATTTTGGTGTTTGTGTTTTTGATTCTGCTGAATTCTGGGTTTTGATTTTGGTAGGGTTAGTAATTGTAGGATTTTTGAATGTGTCATAATCTCCTTTATGCATTTTCAATTGTTGGGTTTTGGGTATAATTGAGATTCTTTATCTAGTCTCTCTTCATCATACAGTTCGTAGATAAAAATTTGAAGCAAAGAAAATTTGCTTTATCGTCTGGTCTGCGGGGTCGTGGATAAAAAACAATGGGGACAATTTCGTTGTAGATCTAAGTCCATTTAATTCGAGGGGGAAGGTGAATTTTCTTAAATCACTTTGTTGTTGTTCATTAGTTTCTGACTTTGTTATTGTCTGGTCTATGATTGACAATTAATAGAGATATGTTGATTTACATTGTATATATGTATACATACAATGTAAATAAAGCTGTGTGATTGCTTACACGATTTTTTTTTTCTCTTTTTGTTAGATATCTCCCATTTTTTATTACTAGGTTGTCCACCTATTTGTCAAAACACATATTGAATTATTAAAAGCATAAAGGGCAAACCCCGGTGCGCCAAGCGCTCCCCGCCTTGCGGGGGTTGGGAGAGGGAACCATTTGCTAGAGCCTTCCCTTCCCACGATTAATTAAGCAGTTATACCGCTGCCAGAGCCAAGTGGCACCTGACTGATGGTCACCAAAGGAGCAACTTAACCCCCAAGGCTCGCCCTCTGAATTATTAAAAGCATGTAGCAGTTTTTTTAATATCCTGTTTGAACATAGTGACCGTAGAAAATGTGTGATTACATCTATTATACAATACACAAAGGGAATAACTGCCTCTTATCTGGGGTATAAAGAGGGGCTGCGATTGAAAGTAGAAATCTTGCTTCAAGGGCTGAGATTGAATCTTAAAAAAAAAAAAAAAAAAAAACTTCCGCTCACCACACCCACTCATCGATCACACAGCAGTTACTACTACTCCAAAAAGCCTTTTCGTTCTTCACCCATTATTTCACCTCTCTCTCTCTCTCTCTTTCAATCCCAATCCCCCAACCTCTCCGTCTCCGCCGTCCAACTCCCGTCCTTCTCCCTCTCCAACAACTCCCTCACCTTCTCCCAGTACGTCGCCGCCCACAACCCCAATCGCGGTTACTTCACCCACTACGACAGCTCCATTCACCTCCTTTACGCCGGAACTCTGGTAGGATTCATGTTTGTTCCCGCCGACAAAATCGGCTTGGGTAAGACTCAGTTCATGGCCGCCACTTTCTCCGTCAAGTCGTTTACGTTGGGTGCACCTCAGCCGGAGAACGTGGGACCGACCGTCACAGATTGATTCTCCCAAATTGATCAAACGGCCTGACTTAACCTAAACTACCCACAATCCCCTCACAGCAGTTACCTAACCTCCATTCCCTCACAACTCCTAACCCGCTACCGCACAAGCGCATCTCTTCTCCTTCCCCAATGGAAACACGCTCTTTCACGCTTTCTCCGTCTCCCATGACTGCGGTCCTCCCACACTCCCACCAAAACCCTTTACCCCAACTCAAATTCCTTTTCCATCGTCAGATAACACAGTGAACCAATTGAACCGCCTTCATTCTTGAATCCATCAGCTTTGGAGTTTAATAAGGCACTCCCCTATTTGAAGCCTACAATCAACTCTGAACACCACCATTCATCCACCAGAAAAATCCATTACAACACCGATTTTTTCTTTGTTCTTCATTCATTGGGAGTAATAATATTTGCTTGATGAAAACATCTTGATTAACTTTGGGTTAAGTTGGGTTATTTCTTTTTTAACTTTCTACTGCCCTCTCCCCCCCCCCCCCACCTTGGAACATCACTACTATATCAGATATATCTTTCTGTTCAATTATGCTTTTTATAGTTCATGTTTTGATTTCAATTTTTTCAATTGAAATAGTGTGCTGAAATCGTGCAATTGATTTAAGTATATTTAAACAGTTGGCTGAGTTTCCAAGGCTGATCTTTTACACAAATTGTATCCATTGTTTGTCTCTGTGTTTTGTGCTAATGTTACTAGAAACATAATGGTAGACTTACACATTTATGCAAACGGAGAGGAAAGTCAAAACAAGGTTATTTATTTATACTCTTTATTTCTTTTTGGCTTAAAATTTTCTAGAGGAAATAAAAACAAACCGGAAGTATTCATCCAAATTGGTGAATTGATTAATGAGGGTGTTGAATTTTTACTGATTATGCTGATTTTTTCTTTTTTGTTGTGCAATGTCGGTAAACCATGCAGTTCCAAAATATTTATCGGGTAATCTCTTTCGTGGATATTATGGCTGTGTAAACCATGGAGCTCCAAAATATTTATCTTGAACCTCTCTATTTCATACAGTTGCAACCCATGTTAGCACTTTGCTAAATTAATATGCTTTGGTTGATAACTTTTGATACGCCTATGATGAAATCCATGTAATTCTTAGATTGTTGGAAGGTTCTCAGATCTCAAGATTCTCTTTATCTCACACACACACACACACACAAGAGTTCAAAGAATAGTTTCACTACTTAATTTAATCATTGTTCATGAAAAGTTTACTCTTTAACCGTTGATGATGGATTTTTGAATTGTACCTGTGGATTATTGATGTAGGCCAATGTGCTTCTGGCATTTGATTCCTTTTTTCTTTTCTAATATAGTACTTCTCCCTTCCTAAATGAATGTCGAAAAAAGTTTCAAATTTGCTCTTAATCAAGAGAAAATATAATTATTTTTTTCGACATTCGTTTAGGCACAGTAGTAGTAGTTTATCTTCGTTTGAGGTTTTAATATTTATGGATGTTTTTTCATATCTTTAAGACTTCATGTATGATGTTTCTTTTGGCATTAAGACTTCAGTTCACACTGCTTTTGTTCCATTTGTCGAAGAAGAGAAGGTATTAGTTGGTCCTTATGTCCATATTATCTTTCTTTTAGATATGAGTTGGAGGATTTCAGTGGATTGGTGATGAGGATTTGCTTTGAGAGAGTGAAGTTACTGGAATATTTGTTGTAAAGATTGGTTCTACCATATTTGGAGCAAGGCAATTGCCAAAAAAGTAAGCTTTTGATATATATAATGAAAACATGGAGTTACGTAAAGAAAGTCATGGTTACGTAAAATACTTGAATTTGTATTGACCTTTTCAACCTATAGGGTTCTGTAGTTTATTTTTATTTTTATAGGTTAGATTTAAAATACATGAATTTGCATTAGCCTTTCCATCCTGTAGAGTTTGTATACAAAAAAAGTGTATATATATGTATATATTTTATAAATATATAATTCGACAATGATAAATTTCTTTATAGCCATTTAGCATTGAGAAATCCTTCATTAATCGTTGTGTCGCAGATCAAACTGAATTTGTTGAGGTGTTTTTTTATTTTTTTTTGTGTCATTTATTGATTCATGGTATAAGAATAAGAGGGGGGGGGGGATTGAAGGTTACATGAAAGATGGGACAGACGAAGTAATTCATATGAAGTGCTTATAGTTTTTTTCTTTTTTTTTTTTTATATATATATTTTTCATTGTTGAAGGTGATAACATAAGAATCATCTTGGCTGGCAATTGTTTCATGTTTTCAAGGTTATGATTACTGGGGTTATAAGAAAGAAGTTAGAAGGTGGCAGGTAGTGAGTACTGGATTGAGTTGGGCTATGAGAAAAAGAGTAGTTGATGCAAGAGTTAAGAACAAATTAGGACGATATCCATTTTTAGAACTGGACACATGATTGTCCCGTACAGATGTATGTATGTGATTTAGATGGTAAGTCATATACCTATGTGTAATCCAGATGGCATAACATTGATTGCTCTTTGTTGTGGATTGTCTTTTGGTGTTTAGATGCTTAGGCAACTAATTGCACAAACTTTTGGCAGGCCATATTCATTTTTGCAATTGTAGGTTACTCAAGATATGAAGCTATAAGAACATAAGTAGCTTTAGTAAATGAAGCTGGTAGCTTGAAGACAAATTTGCAAGTTAGAAAGTAAAAGGTAGTTAACTGTTAGTAATGGAGGGTTTGGAATTATGAGAAAGAGAATATTTGATGGGGTGGGGGTATGAGGTGGGAGTACTGACCCGTGCGGTCCGCACGGGGGGTTAGTACTAGTTTGTAATTATTGAAGTGATAAGCCTTGTTGCATTTTCATTTTTAAGTAACTCAAGAGGGGCTTTGACTCAGTTTTAGACTCACTGGCGTATTGCTCACCAAAAATGTTTCTTACTGGAAGCAATTGACAGGCTTAAAGTCGCACGCCTATAAATTAAATACCAAGACTCGGCTACAAAAACTGCAGCTAGGACAAGTTCAGGGTCGATCCACTGAAGAACGGTTATTCGATTGCACAATTGTCACTTGACAAGATTGGGGGTTTATTTGATTTTAATTAAATTCCTAAAACAGAAATTAAAAACTAAGTTGTAAACAATTAACGGGAAGCACTTCAGATTTGTCTCCGTCCCCGTTTATCAATTCAATATCATTGGCACAATTTCTTTCCCTTCCTCCCTATTCACTTGATCCGGAATATATTTCAACCCCTATTTCTTTCTTATTAATGGTTATAAGCAGTGACACACTCACCTATTCCCCTAATCAATACCTAAACCTAACTGACACAGTCTAGATTCACAATATTGATTGATAAAGCTTTAATAAATTAAGATCAAGAATTTCACTATTCTTTTGCAAATAGATCAAAACCAAGTTTTACCCCCTTTTTAATTTACCACGACACGTGCATAAATCTCAAAGATGCTACTTGTGAAAAATCCTAATCTGACACAGACTTAAGATTAAACTAACATTAAATCAATTACAAGGGAAAAGAGGGTGATCAAATCTCAAAACCCTAGAAACGATTTATCAATTAAAACAAGTAAAACTATGAATAGGGATTCAGAAATAAAGAAATCAATACCTCAATTGAATTAAACAAACGGTTCGGGATTCAAATTCGAAGCAAAGAGTTTAGTTCTCCATAAAAACTGCTCAAATCTTTAAGAAATAATGATAAAAAGTCTAACCTAAAACTGAAGTTAAAAAGAAGTATTTATATTTCTCCCCACCAATAATATTAAAACCTAATTTAAAAAGGAAAAGTAAAAAGAAATTAAATAATAATTAAAGCTTTCTTTTCTTCTTTTCTTCACAGCCAACACACATTCCTCGGTCAACCGCTCTTGCTTGGGTCAACACCTTGGTCCACTCGTGACACCCCTAAACTGAATGAATATTCAGTTTCCCCATTTACTATGGATTGGTCCAACTTGCAATTTGATTTAATTTCCTAAAATCCTTCTTCCAGTTTAATCCTCCTTTTCAAAATCTCAATCTGGTCACTAAACTTTGCTGATTTGCAGTTTGATCCTTGAACTTCAGCTTCTCGCAGTTTAATCCCTGCACTTCTGATAATAGCCACTTTATCCTCCACATTTATAAACTTTTGCAGGGACAATACAAAATCACTCAAAATATCTCACAATTACAATGATTTATCACAAACTCACCAATTCATAGTTTACTCAAACTTACATCAAAACTAGTTTAAATTACATCAAAATAATGATAAACTGTCGAGAAAATTAGGAAAATAATATATATAAAATCCGCCACATCAAATTCCCCCACGCTTAGACCATTACTCGTCCCTGAGTAATATCCTAACCCCACTCTAAGCACCGGTCTAATCAGCGTAGCATGAAAAGAAAATGATCCCTAATCTCCTCTAAACCTCCAACTCAAAAGTCAACAACTCAAATACTCACTCAATCAACGTACTCGGAGAATGAGACTCCGCTCCTTATCACTCCAAAAATAATAATGGTACCAACGGCCTTAGCTCGACCCCAACTCCAAATATGAAAAAAAACGGGATATCCAAGCTAAGGTCCACATATCAAAGCCAAGGGGAACTAAAGATGTCCTAATTTTCCCCCACGCTTATCTCACATTACAATCTCCCTCATAAACTAAAGTTTTATGTATGATTTATAATTAAGCACAAAACTTTACCTCGTAACAAAACACCTACACCCCCTTATATCTCCAGAAAAGAACGAGGATTTTCTAGCCTAACGCCTCTAAACCAAACCTCCTACGCCAATAATGATCAATCCTACCCTAGCTCCAATCCTCCCTTATGTCTCCAACACCGGTGATATAAAGATAGAAAGTGTTTCACTCACTCACCTTTTTTCTAGGTGCCATTTCCGGTTTTCACCTAGACTCTCTTTTTTTTTTTTTTTCACACACTCTCCTTTTGCCTAAGTGCCCTCTCGGGTTTTCACTTAGCCTCTTTTTTTTTTTTTTTTTATATATATATATACATATATATATATATATATATTTTATTTATTTATTTATTTATTTATTTTTCAAAGACGAAACAGATATATACAACAACAAATATACACCCCACCCCCTCACTAAATCATGCATAGTCCCTATGCATTACTACATACCAAAGGAATGGGTAGGGAATACCTCAACCACCTCACTGCTGGGGCGGACCAAAATGATGGTCCCATGGACCTGGCTGGCTCGAACTCTCCTCGATAACCCTTGTCAACTTTGAATGCTCTTATATCATCTCTGAGGCTGGTTGGTGTAAATCTGAAAGCGGTAAATAGGATCCGTGGGACTCGAGGAGATGAAGAAAGCGTGCCATAAGTTCTGTAGATTCGGCAGAGACCAAAATCTCCCTCTTAAAATTCTTCTGATGATCATAATAACCAGAAACGATCATGAGTATTCGAAGTTTCTCTATTTGCTGAAAATGTATGATTTCATGAGTTGGTGTCTCATCAAGTGCCAGAAGCTGAGTAACTGATATTCCAATTGAAGTCATTCCAACATGTGATGCCATCAATCTTGGACCAGAACTGTCGATCCTCGTCCACTTTTTGAAATCTTTCCTCAAGATTTCTCCCACTTTCAGGTCAGATATGTCATGCAACTTGTATCTTAACATCTGGTAAAGACAATCGCATCCAAATCGACCTGCCCCATTGATTAACAATGTTGCCATACACATATCTTTGGTAGTACAATGAGGGTTGCTCAAGTTTCCAGTATCCAGGAGAATGCCTGCCAGCAGAAGTCGACAGAATCCTTTGCTCGCCAATATCTCAGGTGAAGTCAATGCAAACAGTTCAGCAACTGTTGCACAAGAGGAACAATCCTGGGCTACTGAAATAGTATCCACACAATATTTATTATCACCCTTTCTGCAATTGAAGGTTTCCACCACGGACTCCTTTAATGCCTCTTGTTTGTAAGGAAGCTTATCGACATTTAGTAAAACTAATTTCAGACTTCCATACAGATCATAATATGATAGGTCAATCTTCTCATCAAGGACAACAGTATTTCTCATTCCGTCAAAGACAAGACTCGTTCTTTGGCAATGCCCCAAGATAGGCATTCAGTATTTCTCCTTCCTTCATGGTCTGTGAAAAATATGACTTGATTCTCTTCTCCTATCTCAATAACCCATTGGGGGAGGGGTATGAGAGCGCCACCAGAATCATATGCCTCACACTCGTGAAAAGCCAGTCCAACCTGCAACTTCAGATCAACTTCTTGGATGATTTTAACAAGTTCCCTGTACCCAGACCACGCATATTTTTGCGGGCTCCAACCTTCTACAATACCCCACCAGCAATCTACGAGCACGCCATCTTAGAATGCCTTCCACCAATCCCAATGCTCCACCTTGTTGCTCCAAACCAAGCTTTCACGGTTTATGTCAAAAACGCCCCAAAAAATCGAGCTTTAAGGGTTTCGAATTTCTTGACTTTAAGGAAGAAATTGAGGAACGGGAATGGTGTGCATGGGTCGGATTTTATGGGGGAGATAGTGGGTAGGTTCAATTCAAGGTTTAATGGCTTTAATTTGGTGGGTTTAAGGGTATAGAGAGAGAGAGAGAGAGAGGTTTAATGGGAGGGGCGGCCGAATGGGGGTGGTGGGCGGTTTAATGGAGGAGAGAGAGGGAAGGAGAAAAGAAAGAAGATGAAGATGAAAGGAAGGGGTGGGTATGGCGGCTGGAATGTATGGAGAAAGGGCGTTAATGGCGGTGTGGATAGTGAGGGAGAGAGGAGGAAGACGAAGGAGCTGGGGAATAGGAAGGATTTTGCAAACTGGTATCAGTGTCCCCTTTTTCCTTTGTTTAATTTTTTTTTTTTTTTTGAAGGAAATTGAGGCGTACGCCTTGAGGATTACAGGGCGGCCGCATCGCGTACAGAGGATTCGGTCCCCATTTTTCCAATTTGAAGCGGACGCATCAAACTTAGTGGGGCGAGCGCATGATAATGTTGAAATTTCTGTCCCCACGTCGGTCCTCGAGGCGGGCGCCTGATCTCAATACGTTTTGTTTTGTTTTGTTTTTTTTTTTTTCTTTTCATCCTCGTCCGTACTTGCCAATTTCTGCACAAAACACCACAAACAAAATACCTCAGAAGCACCGATTCTACACAAATAAATTAGTAACAAGAAATAAAACAAAGATAAAAATACCGAAATTCTCGGGTTGCCTCCCGGTAAGCCGCCCTTCTTTACCGTCTTTAGCTAGACCAAATGCCGGGTAAGCCCCCGGCAAAGCATACTCTAAATAAACTAAGTTATGGGACGGGAGACCCCACAAACACGAGACTCATCAAAGTAAGGGGGATGAAAGTAATCTTTTTGAGTTACCTCTACAAGATGATTCAGTTCAATGACATGCCTCCCCGTTGGAGACCATTTTAGCTTTCCCTTTTTCGACTTCACTTTCTTTTTCTCCCTTGGTGGCTTTCCTTTCTTATTTTTCTCCGGCTTCACTTTTGAAAACTCAACATCATCATTCTCTACCTTTGCCCCATTCTGGATAATTGGCTCTCTCAAATCCATGACACAAACCTTGCGCACATTCTTGGGAATGGTCTTTTCATCAAACACATTAAAACTCTCCACTTTCCCATCAAACTCCATGGTTAAAGAGCCTTTTGAAACCTCAAGCTTAGTTTCAGACGTAGACATAAATGGCATTCCCAACAGAATGGGAGCCTCAGAATCCATCTCCATCTCAAGCACATAAAAATCTGCCGGGAAAATCAAGTCACCAACCCGGACTTCAACATCTCTCACTACTCCCTTGGGGTATGCGTTGGACTTATCCGCCAACTTTATAACCACTCGAGTATCCTCCAATTTACCCAATTTAAGGTCTTCAAATAATGCATAGGTCATAACATTAATGGAAGCCCCCAAGTCAAGCATGGCTCTATGAAAATTGCTTCCCCCAAACGAGATAGGAATTACAAACATACCAGGGTCACTACATTTCTTCGGCATCTTTTTCTGATAAACTGCAGATACATGCTCCAAAATTTTCACCTTTTTCTGACTCCGCTCCTTCTGATTCCTCTTCATAGTGCACAACCCCTTTAAGAACTTCGCATACCTTGGGCCGAATGAAGAAGATCTAGGAACGGGATATTCGCCTCGAGCCTCTTGAACGTGTCAAAGATAGCCTTATCGGGCTCAGGCTTTCTGTCCTCCCTAAATGCATACGGAAACGGGGAGCGGCTCATACAGCGAAATGCGGGTGCAGTACTCTTCTCCTTTTCAGGAGTCTTCGCCTCAGGTGTAACTCTCTCAACCACTAGCTCGGGCTCCTCTTCGACAACCACTTCCTCTAGTTTTTTCCCACTGCGCAAAGTCATTGCACTAACATTAGACTTCGGATTCGGTTCAGTTCTAGATGGTAACTTCCCCGAATCTTTAGCTTCCATTCTCCCAACTGCATCTGCCAGCTGACTCATATGCTTCTCTAAATTGCTGATGCTCGATCTAGTCTCCTGCTGGAACTGCTGGAAGTTTCCATTCATGGTAGACATGCTCTGCGCTAGTGACCGGACCATGTCCTGCAGAAGCTTTGTCCTTGCGGTTGTTCTTTGTCCAGCGGGTGCTACGACCGATTAAATTGGTTGCCCTGATACTGCTGACCCTGCTGGTATCCCCGTTGATTATTGAACTGCTGTCCCCCGAAACCTTGTTGACCTTGTGGTGGACCATACCTAAGGTTCGGATGAACATTATTCGTAGCGTTGTAATTGAACTGCGGTGGCCTCTGACCCTGCTGATTGACCCCTATAGCATTGACATCTACCACCTCATCCGTCTGAATAGTAGGACAAGAATCAGTCGGGCGAGTCACATCATTACATATACCACAGGCACGAGGTTATTGACCTAAAACCAATGTCTTCAGCAGACTTTTGGCATCCTCCAACTGAGTCTTCAAATCACTCGTTGTATCACTCGATCCTGCTGCACTGACTTGTCTAACGCTAGACCTCCTCCCATGAGTCCTTGTGCTTTTCGCTAGTTCTTCTATCAAGCCCTTGCTCTGCATCCACGGTAATTTTGTTCGAATACTACCTCCTTGGCAGAATCTACCCACCGTTTGTCTGCAGTCAATCCCCATAGAAGTAAACAATAAGGCTGCTCATCATCAAAGCCGTGATACGGACAGCTTCTGCAGAGCTTGTAGAACCGGTTATGATAGTCATATAGTGATTCATCGGACCGCTGCTCCATATTGCGATATCCCTCTTCATGACATTGATCGATGCGGAGGAAAGAACTCATCAAGGAACACCTCCTTCAACTCTCTGCCAAGATGTAATGCCTTTGGGTGGCGGTGATAATACCGTGTATTCGCGTTATCCTTAAGAGTAAAGGAAAACGCCCTCATTAATCTTGCTCGAGAGGCAATACGGCCGGTCTCATGCTCTTGCAAATCTGCACGAACTGGGCAATGTGTTGATTCGGATTCTCCCCTGGTATCCCATTAAAATGGGGCAACTGGTTCAACAACCCCGGCTTCAATTCGAACGTAACCCCAGCCGGTAACTCAGGAAACAATACTGCTTGTGGTTGCTCACTCCAGTTCGGAGCAATCCTTTGCCTCAATGTCCGAGCTGGGGGATTATTATTGCCTCTACCGTTACCCCCATTGTTCACAACCCCTGGACCATTATCACCCATGCCGTTATTATTATTTATCTCGTTCCGCTGCAAATTTCTCCTGTACCTAAAATATCTTTCAATTTCGGGAACAAAGGGACTAGCAAACTGATTAGCAGAACGGGTATGGACCATAAAAGGTTCCACACCACAAGATGACAATTATAATAAAGCTCACTAAACAGGAAACAAGAAAAAAATAAAAAGAAATAGATAAAGAAAAAGAATAAGAGTGCAAACAAATAAAATCGTTCCCCGGCAACGGCGCCAAAATTTGACAGGCTTAAAGTCGCACGCCTACAAATTAAATACCAAGACTCGGCTACAAAAACTGCAGCTAGGACAAGTCCAGGGTCGATCCACTGAAGAACGGTTATTCGATTGCACAATTGTCACTTGACAAGATTGGGGGTTTATTTGATTTTAATTAAATTCCTAAAACAGAAATTAAAAACTAAGTTGTAAACAATTAACGGGAAGCACTTCAGATTTGTCTCCGTTCCCGTTTATCAATTCAATATCATTGGCACAATTTCTTTTCCTTTCTCCCTATTCACTTGATCCGGAATATATTTCTGTTGGGATTGGAGTCAAATCATGAAGGAATTTCGCAGGAGCAGTTTCTGACCATGTGCGCGACCGCGCTGAGGGCCAGAGCGGCCGCGCTGGAGTGTCGAGCAAGGAGCTGGAGTTTCTGGATATTAGCGCGGACGCGCTTGTAGGGAGGCGGCCGCGCAGTACGATTACGGGTGATTCAGTTTCCTATTTTGATCAGATTTCCTCTTGGATTTGGGATTCCTTGTGACAGCAATTTTTGGGAAGACTTGTTAAGGAAGAAGAATACTTTCTTAAGTTAGGAATCCTTTTATTGCTAGGATTTGATTTCTTGTATCCTATAAATACATGTGGTAGCCTAGAAACAAATGGGTGCTGTGATTGTAACATCTGAAAATATTATAGTGAGAATATTTTGGCTTGGTAGCGCCCCCGGACGTAGTTGTCGTTGCAACGAACCGGGTTAACATTCTTGTGTGTTCCTTTGTGTGTGATTTACTTTTTTGTGTGTGTTACATCTTATTTATTCATTCTCAAGGCTTGATCCGTTATTCCGCTGCGCAAGAGCGTGATTTTCACAACAACTGGTATCAAAGCTCTTGGTTTTGTCGAATCATTGCTTGGGTTATCTTTTGCTATGGATTTCTTGGGAGCTTTGGAGGATGGTAATAAGGTGTTGATCGAAAAGTTTGATGGGACGGATTTCAATTTTTGGAAGACGCAGATCGAGGATGTTTTGTGGAACAAGGATTTGTATCTACCATTAAAAGAAAAGCCGGCGGACATAGAGGAAGCAAAATTCGAAATCTTGGATCGGAAAGCGTTAGGGCTTGTTAGGCAAACGTTGACCAAGGATGTCGCGAAGAATGTTTTGGAGGCGAAGACTACCATGGAGATGTTGCAGATGTTGGCGAGCATGTACGAGGCACCATCGGCGGCGAACAAGGCTCATCTGATGAGGAAGCTGTTGAACATACGGATGGTGGAGGGCATGTCGGCAACAAAGCATATAAGTGAATTCAAATCTGCGACCCAATGTCTTCCGTGGTACATGTTACTCTTGATGATGAGGTACTAGCGTTGATTTTACTTTCTTCTTTACCGGAAAGTTGGGATACGGCTGCGATAGCGGTTGCGTTTCAACGGGAAAAGTGAAGTTGAAGTTTGCGGATGTCGTTGATGTGATTCTTGGCGAAGAAATTCGTAGAAAGAGTAAGGCGGGGACATCGGGGCTAGCACCGAATATCGGTGAAAAGGGTAAGAGTGGCAAGAAGGTGATTACTTGTTACGATTGTGGGGAGAAGGGGCACTTTAGGAGAAGTTGTCCGAAGCGGTCGAGCGGAGCGAAGGAATTGAATGTTCTTTGAAGAGTTAGCGGATGCATTAATCTTGGGTGGGAGCGATTCAACGGATTCGTGGGTTTTGGATTCGGGCTCGACGTTTCATTCGTGCACTAGTGCGAAAGGATGGAGCAGTACATTAGGGTGATTTTGGGGTTGTTCGTTTGGGAGACAATAATCCGATCGAGGTCATTGGAAAGGGGGTAGTTCGGGTCAAAGCAACGGATGGGGCTGTTTTGCGGCTACGTGACGTGCGACATATTCGGATTTGAAGAGGAACTTGATTTCCATAAGGCAACTTGATAAGGAGGGTTGTGTGGTGACCTTCGGTTGTGGGACATGGAAGATAAACCGCGGAGCTAGCTTGGTGGCTCGTGGCGGGGTGGAAAATATGTTGTATACCACATGCAACATGAGTCGTTGGGGGAAACGAAGGCGAATCCCAATGATGAATGGTGGTGGCCGAGATCGCCATGGTGGGAGAAATTTCACTAAACGGTATGTTGATAGAAAATTGGGTAATGAAGTCGGCCGACGCGGAGCCAATTTGGTCAACATGGGAGCGGGATCTAGAACGGTGATGCGATGGGTTGCAAAGAACACCTGAGGTTCCAAGCTTGTGATTGTGTGGGGCACGTGGATTCGCGGCATTCGGGATCGATAGTTAGCACGCAAGTGAGCGAGGATGTGCAGGGAGGATCATTCGGAATGAAGACTCGGAGCATGGTAGAACCGACAGTTATGTTGAAGCGTTGCTCAGCTTCAATTCACTTGGATAACTAGACAAGAGGCCGGGCGCTACCAACGCATTAGCTGGCCACTGAAATTTGTTTCAAGACGAGGTATCATGGATGGTTTGTCTCCAGGTGGGAGATTGTTGGGATTGGAGTCAAATCATGAAGGAATTTCGCAGGAGCAGTTTCTGACCATGTGCGCGACCGCGCTGGAGTGTCGAGCAAGGAGCTGGAGTTTCTGGATATTAGCGCGGACGCGCTTGTAGGAGAGCGGCCGCGCTTGGTACGATTACGGGTGATTCGGTTTCCTATTTTGATCGATTTCCTCTTGGATTTGGGATTCCTTGTGACGACAATTTTGGGAAGACTTGTTAAGGAAGAAGAATACTTTCTTAAGTTAGGAATCCTTTTATTGCTAGGATTTGATTTCTTGTATCCTATAAATACATGTGGTAGCCTAGAAACAAATGGGTGCTGTGATTGTAACATCTGAAAATATTATAGTGAGAATATTTTGGCTTGGTAGCGCCCCCGGACGTAGTTGTCGTTGCAACGAACCGGGTTAACATTCTTGTGTGTTCCTTTGTGTGTGATTTACTTTTTTGTGTGTGTTACATCTTATTTATTCATTCTCAAGGCTTGATCCGTTATTCCGCTGCGCAAGAGCGTGATTTTCACAACAACTTCAACCCCTATTTCTTTCTTATTAATGGTTATAAGCAGTGACACACTCACCTATTTCCCTAATCAATACCTAAACCTAACTGACACAGTCTAGATTCACAATATTGATTGATAAAGCTCTAAGAAATTAAGATCAAGAATTTCACTATTCTTTTGCAAATAGATCAAAACCTAGTTTTACCCCCTTTTTAATTTACCACGACACGTGCATAAATCTCAAAGATGCTACTTGTGAAAAATCCTAATCTGACACAGATTTAAGATTAAACTAGCATTAAATCAATTACAAGGGAAAAGAGGGTGATCAAATCTCAAAACCCTAGAAACGATTTATCAATTAAAACAAGTAAAACTATGAATATGGATTCAGAAATAAAGAAATCAATACCTCAATTGAATTAAACAAACGGTTCGGGATTTAAATCCGAAGCAAAGAGTTTAGTTCTCCATAAAAACTGCTCAAATCTCTAAGAAATAATGATAAAAAGTCTAACCTAAAACTGAAATTAAAAAGAAGTATTTATACTTCTCCCCACCAATAATATTAAAACCTAATTTAAAAAGGAAAAGTAAAAAGGAATTAAATAATAATTAAAGCTTTCTTTTCTTCTTTTCTTCACACAGCCAACACACATTCCTCGGTCAACCGCTCTTGCTTGGGTCAACACCTTGGTCCACTCGTGACACCCCTAAACTGAATGAATATTCAGTTTCCCCATTTACTATGGTTTGGTCCAACTTGCAATTTGATTTAATTTCCTAAAATCCTTCATCCAGTTTAATCCTCCTTCTTTTCAAAATCTCAATCTGGTCACTGAACTTTGCTGATTTGCAGTTTGATCCTTGAACTTCAGCTTCTCGCAGTTTAATCCCTGCACTTCTGATAATAGCCACTTTATCCTCCACATTTATAAACTTTTGCAGGAACAATACAAAATCACTCAAAATGTCTCACAATTACAATGATTTCTCACAAACTCACCAATTCATAGTTTACTCAAACTTACATCAAAACTAGTCTAAATTACATCAAAATAATGATAAACTGTCGAGAAAATTAGGAAAATAATATATATGAAATCCGCCACATCAGCAATCAGTCAAGTAAAATATATCATCGTACAACCAAGTAAAGTTTCACTTTGAAATTGGTGTTTTGACCAGCTTGTGACCTTATACTTATATTAGGTACATGTGAATAACATGGTCTTAGCAGCTTAACATGAGAACTTGACAACCATACATGGATACTGAGTGATGACTAGCATGCATCTTTAAGTAACTGCATCTGAAGTTTGACTTCACAACATTTACATGATAAATTGGTCTGCAGGTTGAACACAATAATTTCGGAATTACTAAATGGTTACTTGATGAAATATCACAAAGAGAGAAGGAGGCCGAGAAGTCACTAATGCACAGGTGACCTTCAGTAACCTGAGAATATGTGAAGTTCAAGAGTCAGTTCATGATCTTCTCGGTGTTGATATGTCACCAGCTCCATCACAATCAGGTTAGTTTGAGATGTCTACTAATTAACCCAATTTTGTTCCTCCACTAACAGTTTACCAATATGCTCATTCTACTTTGTTTTGGGTTACATTGATCTCTTTTCTGAGCAAACAAGTGGGTTTACATTCTTAAATTGTACTGATTATTTCACCGAGAAGGTGCTTAGCTGAGAACTGATACTTCGAATCTGGTCTGCAACCATTTTTTTCAGCCTTCTACTTATCGTGACTTGAGAATCAGTTCATGCTATAAACTGCAATTTATTTTAATTTAATATACTGAATATTAGCGTAAATGTTTGTCTTGTTCATCTCCTTAGGAGGATGTGCTGTGCTGGATGTTTTGAATTCCTCGCAGATCTAGCTAAAGTTTTGGTGCTAGGAAAAATCCACATTTAACTTTCATGTTATAAAGGTATCCATTGATGTTGTATGGTTAATTAGTCCTTGGTGTCACATCCCCAGTTGACAAGGTTCATTTCTCTTATCTCATGCAATTAGCAATCTGTACTTACACTTGTTATGTCATTCCTCCTAATCAATCTTGTATTATATTATTTATATTGTAGGCTCATATCAATCTTTCAAATTCTCTGACAGGTGACTTGATCCAGCAATTTCAAAGGACAATGTTCTATTTAAATGGACGTTGATAAGTAACTTTCATTTTGAATATTTGCTTATGCTTTTGAAGGGGAAATATGTAGATATATGTTTATGGTTTGAGTTACTTGACATGACTTTGTATGAGTATTTTTAAGATAGTTAAATGTAAGTGTTTTTGTTCTAATATTTGTGTATATGGTGATGCCTAGATTAATTACAATATAGTATTTCCTGGTGTATGTGCTTGTGTAAATTGCAAAAATATGAATGGTGGGTTGGATCCAATATAAAAACAATACCAAATATTCAAAGCTTGTCAAATGTATTTGGGTAGGCAAAAACAAAATTGTGTCAATGATATTTGTGAGGGACAAAACCGTCTCAAATAGTTTTTGGAAGGACAACCGTAGCCGTGCCAAATGTATTTCGAGAGGCAATCAAACCGTGTCAAATGTATTTGGGACGGCGGACAAAAGCGTGACAAATGTATTTTGAATGGTAGAAAAAATCGTGCCTAATGTATTTAGAAGGGCAAACAAAACCGTCCCAAATACGTATTTGGGATGGGCCACTAAAAACCGTCTGAAATACTCGTAAATAAGTCAGATCTGCTCAACCGTCACCATTTTCGTGCCAAATACTTTTTGGGACGGTTTTGGATTGTCACAATTGTATTTGGCACCCTTGTATTTGGGAGGTAGCCAAAACTGTCCCAAGGCCGTCCCAAATACTTTTTGGGACAGTTTTTGGCCTTCACAAATACCCCTTTTTCTTGTAGTGAACGCTATCTTTAATATGATATCAATAAGGGCTATGTTGGCACGATTGGATTCTTGTAAGAAAGAATGATAAGTCAAGATGAGATTTGTCCCTCTCATTGAGAGAGATGTTTGCTTGGGCCCCTCGATGAATAGTGTTGATGAAATGTGTGGCCACACTCAAGAGATTTGATAGAGATCAAATGCACTTTGATTATCAACGTATTCGGAATCGAGAAAGCATTGAACGATATGAGTTGACATGGACCATGACTCATGTTCAATTTGACATCGTGGACAAAGGGATTGTGACATTTGATCTATCAAGTAATCAAGTTTTGATGTTATATTAATTGGGTGGACATAATGGTTTGCTAGAAAACACTTATGACTTGTGAGGATCGATGTTTCGACTCACTATCAACATAAATATAAATCCTAAAGGGTGACACACAAAGAACGAATTTGAAATTGGCTGAAAATTGGATTTTGGGTCCTAGTACGTCTCGTGCCTAGGGTCACGACTCGTGCCCTTTAAAATCAGTACGACTGCGTTTTAAAGTACGACTTGTGAAACTGTGCAATTTTGGGTTGGGGACGACTCGTGCTCTCAGACACGAGTCGTGCCATCAATCAGCACGAGTACAAAATAAAGCACGACTCGTAGAACGACTGTTTTTGCAGAAGGACGAGTCGTGCCCTCCAGCACGAGTCGTGCCTGCGGCTAAAAACAGTTCCGTAGGCGTTTGACTTTATTGGATTGGTTTTTGGTTTGGACAAGGATTCTCCCTAAGGGTTAGGGATTTATAATAAGTATAAATATAATCCTTCTCTTAGCCATAAACACACATTGTTTTAGGGTTTTTGAAACTCTAAAGTTTTGATCTTGATTGAGAATCAAATATCAAAAGCACCCCAAATAAGTTTCAATTTTCAGCCATTGATTGTTGAATATTGATTCAACAATCGGGGATCATCTAGCAATCCTACAAGATTAGATCTTGGTTCGTTCGCGTGTAGATTACCGATAGAGGGTGATTCCGTTATCACCTAAAGCTTGAAGATTAATTCATCACAAGGAAAAACCAAGGAGAAAATCAAAGGTTCGTCAACGGTTCAAGGATTTAACTTTCAGATTCATTTTTGAACAAACAAATCGCTATTAAGGTATGTAAAATCTATTTCATGGTTTTATCTCTTCATGTTAGACGGATTCAAGGCTAGGGTTTTGTTGTTTTATAAAGTTTTTCCGCTGCATTTGTGAAATACATTATTTGCTCTTAGATGGTAAATGCGTTGATACTTTTATGTTTTATTGTTTGTATATCTTATTGTAGTAATGACAACTCACAATAATCAGTCCCTGTCACTGCGATCCGTCCTTGAGAAGGACAAGCTCGAAGAGAACGGTACAAACTATTCTGATTGGATCAGAAGCCTAAGAATTGTTCTTAGGCAAGAGAAAAATATGTACGTTCTTGATGAACCCATTCAACCTCAACCTGCTGCTAATGCTGCAAGGGCAGTTAAGGATGCACATAAGAAATATGTTGATGATTCTAATGATGTTGCATGCCTTATGCTTGCCACTATGTGTAAGGCTCTTCAGAAGGACCTTGAACACATGGAAGCTGCTTTTGATCTAGTTGAGCGCTTAAAGAAAATGTTTCAAGTGCAAGCTAGACAAAAGAGGTATGATGTGGTGAAAGCCCTAAATGCATGCAAGATGCAAGAGGGGCAGTCGGTTGGTGCTCATGTTCTTAAGATGAAAGGACATATTGAGCGTCTAGAAAGGCTTGGAAATCCTATGAGTATGGAACTCGCCAAGGATATGATATTGAATTCATTGCCTGAAAGTTATGGTCATTTCATAATGCACTATCACATGAGTGGCATGGATAAGAATCTCTCAGAATTGAATGCGATGCTTAAAACTGCAGAGAAGAATATCAAGAAGCTTGGAACGGCAAATGTGTTAATGGTTAACAAAGGTAAAGGGTTCAAAAAGGATGGCAAAGGTAAAGCAATTGTTGCTAAACCTAAGGCAAAAGTTGCCAATGCCGGAGAGGCAACACCCAAAGTGTCTCAAAAGGATGCGATTTGCTACCATTGCCAAGAAGTTGGTCATTGAAAGCATAATTGTAAGGTTTACAAGGATGGCCTAAAGGCGAAGAAGGGCAATACTAGGGATGGCCAAACCGGACCGAAACCGGAAAACCGGACCGGAATCGGACCGGAAAATCCCGGAACCGCCATAAACCGTCACGAAAACCGGAACCGGGGTAACCGGAACCGGTTTGGAGCCGGGCCGATTAAGGGTCACCAAAATGGTGAACCGGACCGGAAAAACCCCGGAACCGGACGAAAATTCATTATTTTTCAATAGAACCGGACCGGAAAAAGCCCAGAACCGGACGAATCGGGGAGAAAACCGGAATCGGATTAACCGGAACCGTGAGCAATCCGGGCCGGTTAAGGGTCATACATTTTCCGAACCGGAACCGGCGGTTCCGAACCGAAACCGGGCCCGAAACCTGTTTTGATCATCCCTAGGCAATACTACGATTGCTACTGATTCATTGATAGATATTTTCCTTTCTATTTCTAGTTCATGGGTATTAGATACCGGATGTGGATCTCACATTTGTTTAAATGTGCAGGGACTAAGGAATAGGAAGCTACTCAAACAAGGTGAAGTTGACCTACGTGTGGGGAATGGAGCAAGAGTTGCTGCATTAGCCGTAGGAACATATGATGTAACTTTACCTAGCGGACTAGTACTTGTTTTGAACAATTGTTATTACGTTCCGGATTTGAGTAGGAATATTATTTCTGTTTCTTGTTTGGATAATAAAGGATTTAGTTTTCTTATTGAGAATAAGAAATTTTCTATTTATTTAAATGATATGCTCTATTGTATTGCAAATTCATTTAATGGCCTTTATGTTCTTGATGTTGATGAGAAACAAAATAATGTTGAAGATATTTATCATGTAAACAAGAAATCTAAACCGAATGATGTGAACAACACGTTCATGTGGCATTGCCGGCTTGGTCATATAAATGAGAAATGCATATCTAAACTCCATAAGGATGGACTTTTAGACTTACATGATTATGAATCATATGAGGTATGCGAATCTTGTTTATCAGGAAAATGACCAAATCACCCTACACTAAGAGTAGTAAAAGGGCTAGTGACTTATTGGCCCTAATACATACCAATGTATGTAGATCAATGAGTAGCATTTCTAGGGGAGGATTTCGGTATTTCACTGATGACTTATCTAGATATGACTATGTCTATCTGATGAAGTCAAAAAGTGAATCATTTGAGATGTTTAAAACATTTCAAAATGAAGTACAAAATCAACTTGGCAAAACTATTAAAGCACTTCGATCCAATCGTGGTGGTGAATATTTAAGCCAAGAGTTTGACAATCATCTCAAAAATTGTGGAATTGTTTCAGAGTTGACTCCACCCGGAACACCACAATGGAATGGTGTATCCGAGAGGAGGAATAGAACCTTGTTAGACATGGTTCGTTTGATGATGAGTCAAGTTGACCTTCCTATTTCCTTTTGGGGATATGCATTAGAGACTGCTGCGTTCACACTGAACAGAGTCCCTACTAAATCGGCCCCCAAGACCCCACATGAGATGTGGCATGGAAGAAAACCTAGTTTGTCTTTCATGAAGATTTGGGGTTGCGAAGCTTATGTGAAGAGACTTGTCTCTGATAAGTTAGCACCTAAATCTGACAAAGTTATTTTCGTTGGTAATCCTAAGGAAACCAAATGATATTAATTTTACAACCGCAGTGAGAACAAAGTGTTTGTTGCTCAATATTGTACTTTTCTTGAGAAACACTTTCTCAATAAAGCATCTAGAGGGAGTAAAATTGATCTTGAAGAAATTCAAGAACCTGAAAATAACATGGAACCAATAGTAGAGACGGAACCAAGTTCACAAGAAATTGTGGAACCGGTTCAAGATCCACAAGTCCATCCTAGATCGGATAGAGTACGATCCGAACCAGAGAGATATGGATTTCTCATTTCAGAATGTAATGAAGTGGAAGTCATTGAGAATGACGAACCTACTTCCTATCAAGAGGCAATGTCCACTCCTGATTCAGATAAATGGCTAGAAGCCATGGAATCCGAATTACAATTCATGTCGGATAATCATGTTTGAAACTTGATTGAGCCACCTGAAGGTGTAAAAACCATAGGGTGTAAGTGGGTCTTCAAGAAGAAGACTGACATGGATGGGAAGGTGCATACTTACAAGGCTAAGCTTGTAACAAAGGGATATAGGCAGATTCATGGTGTAGACTATGATGAAACCTTTTCGCCTGTTGCAATGCTTAAGTCTGTTAGAATTTTAATTGCCATAGCTGCGTATTACGACTATGAGATATGGTAAATGGATGTAACAGCTTTCCTAAATGGGAAGTTACTTGAGGATGTGTATATGACACAATCCGAAGGTTTTGTCGATCCAAGAAATTCAAACAAAGTGTGCAAGTTGCAAAGATCCATATATGGGTTGAAGCAAGCTTCTAGTAGTTGGAATCTTCGTTTTGATGAAAAGATCAAAGAGTTTGGTTTTGTCAAGAATGAAGATGAACCTTGTGTATACATGAAATTCAGTGGGAGCGTAGTATTATTTCTATTATTGTATGTCGATGATATCTTACTCATTGGAAACGACATTCCTGCACTTTAGACTGTCAAGTCTTGGTTAGAGAAATGTTTCTCAATGAAAGATATGGGTGAAGTCACTTACATCCTTAGCATCAAGATCTATAGAGATAGATCTAAAAGGATAATTGGATTGAGTCAAAGTACTTACATTGAGAAAGTTCTTAAAAGATTCAAGATGAAAAATTCTAAGAGAGGTAACTTGCCAATGTGTCACGGTGTTACTCTTAGCAAGACTCAGTGTCCTAAGATTTCATGGGTGTGCCGAGCGAGTAACAGGAGCTTCTGACCCCCAATTTCAAAGGGGAACATTTTTTTGTTATACTATTATCTTTGTCTCAAAATGAATAATAATAAAATATTACTTTAAATCAAGAGTAAATTTGAGAAAAAAAAATTGAACATTGATTTTGAGACAAAGAAAGTATAGTATTGTGTTTTGAACAAGTAACTTAAACTCAATTAGTGCACTTGAATAAATAATTACTACCACTTGAATAAATCAAGTGTTAGTATTTGTAATTTCCACATGAATATTCCATGGTGACAAATTCATTGAATGGCAAAGCGAATGTCCAGAATTTGTGATCCACAATTTTAGTTTGCAATCCAGAATTTTAATCTGCTTCACTTAATTAGCTGGTTGGTTTGACTCGAAAGGATATAGAAGGTGAAAAATATATGGTTGAAAAGATCTGTGAGTTTACTTTCTAATAAGAAAAAATTGGTTTGCAAAAATAATGTTTGTGCAGAGATTTATGGCAATTTTAATATTGTATTTGACTTGAACTTGACCAGTAAAGACAGCTGGAAAGACTATAAAAAAACTCAAAAGCTATAAACTTGCAGATATTCGGATGAATCTGCTACCTTCCAAAAAAAAGACCATAACTCACTCTAGAAAATTCCAAACACTTCACAGTTTGGGCCATTAGAAACTAGACTCATGGGGCTTCGAATCTATATATGCCAATCATCCCAAACAGTTTATTGCTCAAAGTTGTCCCTACTGCTGGACTGTCTCGCAGTACTTTTGCTATGTCACTGCTCTTTTATGGCCCGCATCTTTTGGACATGTGTGATGTTTTCTCTCCTGGATAATTATTGGGATTTAGGAGGTAACACAAGCAAACACTCAATACACTCCTTATAGAAGTAAGAGAGAATTATGAAAAGATCACTTTGTATTATTGATAACACAAGTATTTATATACAAGAGTCCTAATCAACTATGATATGAGCTCAATACAAATAATAACAAATAATAATAAAGATATGAACAATTTATAATAAGATAGGGATATACATGAGAATCATTATCTAAGTAGGAGATATATTTTGTGTATCTCTATCATACCCTCGCAAGATGGACGACCGGTAGGAAAGTCCAATCTTGGACATAATTCCATGAAGGTAAGCTTGGTCAGCAGCGTTGTGAAGATATCATCGAGCTGTGTGATTGCATTAGAGGTTGTGTCATGAGAAGACATTTTATTTTAGGAAGAAGTAAAAAACGGAGAGAAATATTTGTAAATAATAAGATTAAGAATAAGGAGAAAATATAAAGAGGGAAAGAATTAGAATAAAATGTAAGGATATAAATATTTGTGAAGAGGAAATATTTGAGAAGAAATTTTTAGGGTTTGGCCGAGAGAGAAAATATTTGAGAGAGAAATTTGAGAAATTATTTGATAGAGATATTTTAGAGTAGAGAAGAATTAAAAAGAAAAATATTAGAGAGAAATATTTGAGAAGAAAATTTAAGAAGAAGAAGAGAGTTTGAGATCTTTATTTAAAATTTAAAAGGAAGTAATAAGAGTATTAAGAGGAAGAGAGAAGAGAGAAGAGAGAAGAGATATATTATGTATCTCTATCACTCTTCACTCTAAGGAATCCACCAAATAGGTTAGATGAATCAAAATCACAAGACTTAAAGATATATAACAACAATATTATTTAATCTCTCTCTGATCCCAACATTACAAGAGGAGGACTAGTTATAGGAGCCCATACCCTAAACTTTGTGTGGTACACGGAAGTTGGGATTTAGGAGATAACACAAGCAAACACTCAATTAGACATGGGCATCCGGTTCCCGGTTCCGGTTCCGGTTCCGAACCGCCGGTTCCGGTTCCGGGGTAGGGAGGAACCGGGACGGAACCGCCTAAATCCGGTTCCCGGTTCCGGTTCCTTGATGCCGGTTCCGGTTCCGGTTCCACGGTTTCCCGGTTCCTTTTTTGGCCTTTTTTTTTTTTTTGAAAACTGTCCAAGTGGGCGACCGCCCATGAGAGGTGGGCGACCGCCCATATCCAAATTCAAGCAATGTTTAACTCTCTGCACACATGGGCGACCGCCCAATAGAGATGTGGGCGACCGCCCATGCCAAATTCCAGCAACCCCAAAGTTTGGTCAGTGCACTTTGGTCACTTCCTTTTCCTTTTCTTCTCTTTTAAGCCATCAAAACTGTTAAGATTCTAACAAATTTGGATGAAGATGAATAATAAACAAATTATTTTAACATATTTTATAAAAGAAAAAGGGACGGTACCCTTAAATTTTATTAATAATTGTTAAAATGTTACAATGAGGGGGACAACCAACCTTGCCCTTTTATAAGTAAGGGAGGACATAAGGAGCCTTAACCTCGTTCTTAGTATTTTACAATATTTATCTAAATTATAACAATCTAATCTAAACAAAAAAAACCTAATATATAAAATAAAACAAAGCAACAAATTAAATTATACAAATTAAACTATATAAATTACATCAACTTACATTTGGGCCATTGGGATTGTGTCATTGTTCTCGTCACTTCCCGATGTTGAATCAAAGAAATCTTCATCGGACAATATTTGATCAATATTTGGAAAACGGGGATCATTTGCATCAAACAAATTTTGATAGTAATATGTAAGAAGTTGTTCCAAACCATCCATTCTAACCCTTGGATCTAAAATTTTTGCAATTAAAAAAATACTTGGAATTGTCTCAAAATATTTCAACCATTTTTCCTTCATGCTAACAATGGCTGGACCAATTATGGGATCATCTTTAAATTCACAAAATGTACCCGAAATAATAGTACTATGATCAACAACTAAGTTAGAAGTAGGATAATACGTACCGGATAACATGACAGTGGCATCCTTGAAATTTTTCAACAATTTGATCATGCTTCCACAAGCATTCCATTGATGAGGAAATAGGGGGTATTTGTAACCAACGGAAGACAAAAACAAGCAAATTTGTTCCTTATAAAGAAAAGAATCCGCTAAAATTTTAGCAAATGTTTGTATTAAACCATATTTATATTCCCCGACTATTTTTGCAATATCACGTGTGAGAGTTCTACGTGGTATTCTTTTTGCAGCGGGGTTAAGAGAGAGTTTAGCAAAATCTTCATAGAATTCATCATTGGCAAAACTAAAGGAAAGACATTTAACACACACAAATTTTGCCATACCTCTTCTATGGTTTTGTTCACTATAATGAAATGTAGTGGAAAAAGAAGACGTACCTACAGCGCCCATCGAAGAAGTCGAAACTCCTTGGAGTTGTGTTTGAGTTGGATCTATGCCAAATTCGGTAGGATGATGAACTCGAACATGCTTGGTATAAGTGCCGTATCCATTGCCATCCTTCCAAGTATAAACATTTTCACAATAGTTACATATCACTTTCCAAACCTCCTCACCATGTTTGTCCACTCAAGCTCCTTCCTAAAGTGACGAATAAAAATTGAGGACTTCGGTTCACGAATTTTAGGAGAAGGCGGTTGACCTTGTCGACCGCCTCCCACGAAGACCGCGACCCCTTCCTCTTGGTGCAAGTGGTGGTAGGTTATGTGCATCACTTTCTTCGGTACTTGGAGTTCCTACATATTGTGGTTCTTGTGACATGAAAGGCGGTATTGGAAATTGTTGGTCTCAACTTGAACCTCCTCCTCATCTTCTAAATTTTCCCATTCATTTCTCCCCGCCATTCCCCCATCATAAAAGGGAATATCATTTGGAATTGGTGGTGGTGGTGGTGGTGGTGGTAGTCGAGAAGATGAAGAAGGTCGGTTGTTTTTGCTCTTGCTACCCATTTTTTTTGTTAAGTTTCTAAGGAAAGAAGACATGATGGTGTATTGGTGATTTGGTGTGTATGATGAGTGATGAGTGATGATGACTATGAAAATGGATGAAAATATGGAAAATGAGGATGGAATTATGGATTATGGAATATGAATGTTGGTGAGTGATTTGAGGCTTTGATCTTGAGACTTGAGAGTTAAGAACTTAAGAGAGAATTAAGAGAGAGTAAAGATTAAGAGAGAGTTAAGAGAGTTTTGTGAAAATAAAATGGTGGAGGTGAATTTGTATTTATAGGTGAAAGGTAAGGATTGTTTTATTTTTTTATTTATTTTTAATTACTGAAAATTGTCTAAAAAGTCAAAAAAAACGGGCAAATTTGACTGAAAAGGTGAAAAAAAAGGGGCAAATTTTTGAATTTTTTTGAATTTTCTGAAAAAACCGCCGGTTCCCCGGTTCCGAACCGCCGGTTCCCCGGTTCCGGTTCTCCGGTTCCGGTTCCGGTTCCAAAACCGGCGGTTCCACGGTTTTCAAAAAGCACGAACCGAGATTGAACCGGGAACCGGCCGGTTCCGGTTCTAGCCGGTTCCGGTTCTCGCCGGTTCCGGTTCTGCCGGTTCCGGTTCCGGTTCGGTTCTCCGGTTCCGCCCGGTTCCGGTTCCGGTTTGCCCATGTCTACACTCAATACACTTCTCACTCTAAGGAATCCATCAAAGAGGTTAGAGAAATAAAAGTCACAAAACATAAAGATAACAACCGTTCTGGTGCAGTGGAAGCGAATGATCCTGGAAAGAAAACAATATTTTCGATATTTCGATGGCCACTGCAATATTTTCGATGACCAATGCAATAGCAATATTTTGGTGGCGCTTAAAATAGCAAAGTTTAGGCGACGGCTACAATAATGAAAATTTAATCAACCTCCATAAAATTTGGCAGCCCCTCTCTCCACCATGTTCTTTAATTATTTTCATACTTGAAATTTTTAAATACTAGTTCTAAAATATAAATCTGGATAAAAAACACATAAAAAGAAAAATAATAATTGAAGAGCTAATCTATATTTTTAGTTCTTAAAGTATTTTTAGGGTCTAAGTTTCAATTATGAACTAAACCCCTAAAATGTTAGGACCGGCCTGTCATCAAGGTACAATAAAATTAACTTCTAAAAAAATGTGTATTATATGTAGTAGACATGTATAACAACTTGTAAACCATGCCAAAGCCATCCCTTTCTTGGCCTTTCTCTTTAAAGTTTCTTTCTTGGATACAAAGCTTGGAACCACACATCCAATATATAATCTTCCAATTGCTGATTCATTCTAAAGCATATAGATACAAGAGAAATCAATTTCAATCCCAAATTGTTCAACACAACCATGCCTATCTATACATCCGATTCTGACAACGAATCCAGGCCTAGTGGACGAAGATTTTTTAGTGGTGAAAGATCTTTGCATGCCATCCTTGGAGGAGGCAAAGGTATATTTTTTCGCAAACTGTTTCAAAATGAAGTACACCCTCCGTCTCAAATTGAGTGTCTTTATTGATCACTTGTATGCTTTAATTTGCAGTTGCCGATGTGCTATTATGGAGGGACAAATATTTATCAGCTGCCATACTTATGGGGGTTACCATGATATGGTTTCTCTTTGAAGTTGTCGAATATAATTTTGTTTCTCTTCTGTGTCATTTATCAATAGTTCTCATGCTAATACTGTTCATATACTATACTGGGGCGGGAATAGCCAACTGGTAATTACATCTTCCAAACTTTTTTTTTTCATTTTCTAACTTTATGTACAAAAGGGTACACTAAACTTCATCTGATCATATCACGTGTTCTAGGAATCCTCCTGATATTCACAAGATTATGATACCAGAATCCACATTCAGATGGTTATTCTCAAAAATGAATTATGTCCTGTTTAGATTTTATGACATTTCAAGTGGAAAAGATTTTGGCCGATTTTTCGTGGTAGGTACATTTCATGACATTTCTCATGAATTTCAAGAAAACAAATGGCGAATGTTTTATTAATTTTTTTTCCGTGAATTTGTTGAATTTTGTTTTGCAAATTTTTCAGGTGATCGCATCCTTGTGGATACTGTCAGTTATTGGAAATTATTTCAGTTCCTTGAATCTGTTGTACTTTGGCAAGATCTCATAATCACTAGCTTCAAATATATATATATAGTATATAATATTCTTAATGCTTTAAGCCTAATATATTCCATATTCTTTGCTTGATAAATAGGCTTTCTGTGCCTGGAGACAATACCAGTCTTGTATGAACGGTACGAAAAGGAGGTGAATTATCTTGCGAGCAAAGGGAACCGAGACGTGAAGAATCTCCTCAAAAGATTAGATTCAAAGGTTTTTAACAAAATTCCAAGAGGACCTGTGAAGGAAAAGAAATTTGGATAGAATCAATTTGAAATCACAAGCTTGAAGAATAAGATGCATAGTTAAGTTGAAGCAATACCAGTCTTGTATATACACTGCTGTAGTATCTCATCTATACTGTGTACATTAAAATTCAATTATACATTTTTTTTTTGCTTAGCAATTGTTTTGGTCAATTTCTTGTATATTGAAATTGAACTTTCGGTGGAATGATTTTGGGCACAAATGGAATAAAAGAATGAGAAAATTCAAGATGCTACGCCAAGATGTATCGAGGAAAGTCCTTGATCAATTGATCTCCGGCACAAAACCTCGGGAGGCTTTAGGAAAAGCCTACCTTAACCAAAAATGTTTATAAATTTTTTGTTGTGTGAGTACAAAGTGGAAGTATAGTGAGAGATACAAAGTTGCCGTCCATGGCGCCTATCCCTAACTCTCCTTTTATACCCCAAGAATGATCCAAGATTAACAAGTAACCGAAAATCCCTAAATATTCGGATCAGATTGCTGAAGATAAGGGAGCGTTGCCATAGTCTTCTCTACCGTGAGAAATGCATTTGAAAATGGGCGAGACTTGATCCTTGATCCTTGAGGAGTAATTATCCCCTGAAAAATAGGAACGGATGAATCTGCATAAGAGGGGCTGAACCTACATCTTCATGTTGTTAGGAACAAGATATCATGTTAAAGATGCTGAATAATCAAGATGCTGAAGGACCATGTGAGCCAAGATGTCAATGCAGTTTTTAAGAAAAAATCTACCCCAAACAATTGCCCCCAAATTTTTTTAATCTCATAGGTGGAGCCAAGGAGTCGAAATTTTTTTAAACACGTGTCTCCTTATTTAATTGACGTGACGTTTGAGAAGACGACTTAGGGCTTTTGAGTTGTGGTAGGGCTCTCATAACTGCCTATAACCTCCCATAAATAAGCCATCTTTTCGTCGATTCAAAAGGTTTATTCTAGCAATCACCTTCCATTGTCGTCGTCCTCCTTTAGGTAAGTCGATTTTCTCCAAGCTTTCATTGATTTTGGTTTTCTAAGCATTTTGAGTATGTGTAAGAAAGATAATGTCCCTGTCCTTCCTAAGGGTTTCATTCACCTTGAACTTCTTAAGTCCAACTCTGAAAGGACTTCAATAAAGCAGACTCATATAGATAACTTAGTTAAACGGAACGCCTTTCCAGTAGGTGCTGAACTCTTGATCCCCGACAAATCCTTTACGGCCGATTGCGTTTCAAAAGAGTGGGTTGGATTCCTTGAATATCCCTTCAGTATTGGCCTTAAATTCCCTTTCTCCCCTTTAGTGAACCGTTTCTTCAAGGCAACCAAGTTAGCGTATCCACAACTTATGCCTGTAGGGTGGAGGATTCTCCAAAACTTGGATAGACTTGCCCTTGAGACTGGCGTGCCCGTTTATTTAGAAGAGTGGGCCTTTACGTCTAAAATTAGGTCTTTTGACCCTCACAGATACAATTTTAGGGCTAAAACGTCTGCAGATAATCTAGTGATAGGGTTTGAAGCACATGATAGAGGTTGGAAGAATAAATTCTTTTATGTGAGAAAGGACACTTTGGAAAGGGGGGAATAAGTTGAACACAAAGTGGAGGTCTCAAGGTATAACCTTGATTTTCCTTTCAGCATCTTCTGTTTTGCCATTATTTCTGCGTAACTTTGTTGCTTACCTTTCTAAATTGTCATGTTGCTAAGTTGAGCATGTTGTTCCCAGAGAAGGATAATACATATGCCAATGTGAAGAAAATTTTGAATTTGTCAGCGGATATTCGTAAGTATAAACCATTGCCAATGGAGTTTGAGGTTGCAAGTACTGAAGAAGAGGATACAGGAGAGAGATTTGAAAGTAGAGACTCACCGGAACCAAGCACCAACAAGATGTCTTCAGGTAAAAATGAATTTGTATCTTTGTAATATGAAATTTTGGTTTAGTTTCTTATCATTCCAAACTCTTCTGACAGTTAACCGTTCACAAGCTGGAGGTTTCACCATGGATGATGTTATGTCAAGGATTAAGGCCAGAGCCGAGGTGAAGAAGGAAGGTAATCTTGAAGTTGGAAAGCCTCCTTTCCCAAGAGGGGAAAGCTCGACTTCAAAATCTAAGAAAAGGAAGGTGGAAGATGTTGAGATTATAAGAGTAGTGAAGGGAGAGGAGTGGCATGTTGAATCTGCTGTGGAAGCTATCAACAATACACTTAACAAGTGTAAGGATCAGGTAATGGTTTGCTTTAGCTCACATCTTTAAGTTGCTATTTTTGAATGGTTAACTGACCTGTGGGATACTTCAGTCTGTAGGTTTGACTGAATTTCTGGTGAAGGAGATAGGGATTCTGGAGGATAGAGTGAAGATTTTGGATCAAAAGGCCAAGCATGAAAGTGCAAGAGGCGACAAGTCGATAAGGAACTCCAAAGTTTATGCCAATGAGTGTAAAGAGAGAGGAAAAGAGAATGAGAGTCTGAATAAATTGGTTTTGGAACAATCTGAAAAGTTTTCTAACATTAAAGCTGATTGAATGAGGGAGTTGAATGAAGCAAACGAAAAATTCATAAATGATGTTGCAAGGATGGTGCTGGAAACTAGGGTTGCCATGATGCAAGACTTCAAGGATGGCAAGCACCTTTCATGGGATGTCAAAGAAGCTCGCCGCATGCTGAAGATATACCTTGGAGAAGATGTGGACGGCGATAAAGTAAATTCTCCAGATGCTGATGTTACAGCTAGTAAAGTTGATGATGATATGTCAGACGTGGATGAGGGCAAGGAAAAAGTTAACAATGAGAAAGAAGAGAAAGGAAACGGTACCATTGCAGCAGCAGGCCAAGGGGAGAAGTAAAAAACTTTCTTTAGTTGAAAAACAATTTTTAATTTCAAGTCTTTTAAGTTTTTGCTGAGGGTGTGTCCTAAAAAACAATGTCTTTAATTTGTAATATTTTGGTATGCCTTTATTGGTATACGAATTTGATTTTAGCTGTAAACATTGGGTACGCCTTTGTTGGCATACGATTTTGGTTTTTGATGTGCCATGCTAATGTTGGCATGAGCTAAATTATGTTATTTTAGTAAGGAAACAATTAGATTTTTATCCAAGGATTCTTTTGATCGTATGAAACACTGAATGTGTTTAACCTTTAGAACTTTGTGAGTAACATGCCAATGTTACAACCTTAAGTTGTGAGTAACATGTAAATGTTACAACCTTATGTTGTGAGTAACATGTAAACGTTGCACTGAGTAACATGTAAATGTTACAACCTTGAGCATTTGGTTCACATGTAGTGAAAAGTGTGCGCTTAGGCGTAATTTTAGATAATAGGCAATCTATAGAAATGATGCATAATCTTTTAATTAGATTGGATGGTATTGTACCTTACATCCTAGGACAGGAGCTATCTTCAACTTGTGATGCAGATGGATTTAAGCTTTCCTCTTGCATGTTGAACATATAAGTACTTGGGAACTTACAAAACAGAAACACGTTAGGGTTGGGTGTTAGCTTAGCTAACACCCCTCTGATTCTTAAGTTAGTAGTGTTTCATAAAAGAGGTAAAAGAGAAATAAAAGGAAATAAGAAAACAAATATAATTGAAGAAGGTGTACCTGAAATCAAAGATACTGAATATGTGCTTGACTTACATAAAATAGGATAATCAGAAGGCTTTGCGTATCCTCTGGACCTTAATAATCGAGATGCCCCCAGTCTGATTATTACGATCTAGACCTCAAGTTGCTTGACATGTTGAATATTAAGATAGAGCATCTACTCTTGAGTTTACCTTCTTCGGAACTTTGTTGATAATGTGAAAGATATGGCACTTGGAATGACTTTGACATGTTGAAGATATAAGGTCATTTTTTATTGCTATTTTTGACAAGATGCGGATGAGGCTTTCATGGAGGTCTTGTAACATTCCTTGGCTATCTATTGATCTCCTTTAAGCATGATTATCCCCCACGGTGTTGGTAATTTGACACACGGATGGTATGTAGATGGTATGGCCCTCATATTATGTATCCATGGCCTGGCAAGAATAGTATTATATGAAGACGGGCAATCTATAACCTGAAAAGTTCCATAGAGTTGACACCATGAACATATATAGGTAATCTGATTTCTCCCCTTTGTTTGCTTGGTTTCACCACTGAATCCAATTAACACAGAAGAGTTCTTTACAACTTCAGAGTCTGGAATGCCCATTTCCTTCAAGGTTCTAAGCATCATCAGGTTAACTGAACTGCCATTGTCGATAAGAATACTTTTCACCTTGCAATTTGCTATCTGCAAGGTGATTACTAGTCCATCATGGTGTGGACCTATGATATCTGCTGTGTCATCTTGATCAAAGGTTATTTGTGAATCTTCACATCTTGAAGAGGACATTGGTGTATTTGAAATTACCGGATCGTGCGCGGGGAGCGGCGGCGGCCATTTCGCAAAAAAACTTGGGACCTCACATCCAGAGAGAGGGAGGAGTCGCCACGCGGTTTTTTATTATGAGCCCAAATGTTGAGAATGGCTGAGTTTGAGAAAAGTAGGGTGTCATTTTGATTGGTAGCCAAAACATGGAAAAGACTTTGAAAAAGTGGAGTTTTGTATTATGAGCCCAATCTTGGAAAATGGCTTTAATGTGACGTTTTGTATTATGAGCCCAAACTTTAAAAATGGATTTTTTGTACCAGAGATTGTTAGGTTCGGAGGTCTCGTTACGTTTCGGGAAGAGTATAGTGAGATCACCCGAAACGCCTCGTATGACGAGTCTTTCTACCTTTCTCGAAATTGTGTGCGTGTGTGTGTGTGTGAGTTGCATTTTGAAAAGGGGGCTTGAATGTCAAGCTTAATCTTGGTTTGAGTGACAAACGTTGATTTTATGATGAAAAAACGAGCGTTTGAATGACAAACGTCGGTTTTGAGTTATTTTGAAAACGGCATTCGAGGATGAGCTTAAATCTTTAGTTTGAATGTCAAACGTTGATTTTAATAAAAGGAGCGTTTGAATGTCAAACATCGGGTTTTTGAGTCGAAAATGAGCATTTGGATGCCAAACGTTGATTTGCGCGTTTTTTTTTGAAAAGGAGTTCGAATGACGAACTCCGGTTTTGAACCGGGCATTACATTGTTACCAATTTTATGAAAAGAGGTATTTAAATGACATTCGATCAACGAGTCGTTTTGCGACTCAAACTTTATAAGTAAATACTATCACAAGCCAAACTGCTCGAACTTATAAATGACAGTATTTAAAATGCGGTATCAACGGAATCAAACGATCCGGACGGTAAAAGTGCGATCGACGAGCCAAACGGCTCGGAGTTGTAAAGGCATATAAATTAAATGATGATATCGACGGATCAAACGATCCGAACTTAGTAAATGACGATCACGAACCAAACGGTTCGGACGGTAAATGTGCAAATCGACGGATCAAACGATCCGGACCGTAAATAACATAAACGTAAAAAACAGGGCTGGAACGCCATTTTAACCTGAAATTACTTCTCTTACGGGAGAGAAGATGATTTTGGGGTAAAATGTATCGAACCACGTAGACGGCGTTACGTCTACATTTCGAAAGTTTCAACCGACACGATAATAGCGGTTGACACGTAAATCGAGGCAAAATGAGTTTTAGAGAGAAAGAGTTTTACCTATGGCTAGGGGTTGACTCTTTGACTCGGTTTACGTATACGGGATACGGTTTTGGTGTTTTAAAAGGTGTTTCGAGGTTTTTTTGCTGGTGTTTGGTCGGAAAATGGGGTTTCACGCAAATCGAGACAAAATGGGGCTCGGGAGGGGGTAGAACTGCCTAGGGCCGTGAGATTTTGAGGGAGAGGGTTAATGTTTTTCTCTTTCTTTTACAAATGACAGCCCTTGTATTTATAGGGTGTAAATGCAAAACAGGCCGGCCGACATAGGGCTCAATTTGGGGGGGTTTTGGGTATTTTGGAAATTCCAGGGACTTGATGGGAATTCTGGTTTTTGGTGTAAAACAGGCCGGACGGCCAGTCATTCAAAATCAAGGGCATTTTGGTCTTTTCACCATCGAATTTGATTGATGTTGATTTGTGGGGCTTGTCATGCGTGCCACGTGTCCCTGTGACTCACCTAGGCTAGGGATTTTGTCCCGTTATTCTCGGTTTTGTACGTTTTTTAAATAACTGTCCGGAAAATGTCCGAAACGCCCCCGAGAAATGTCGGAAAGTGCGCTTTTCGAGGAAAGCTGTACTTTTATGTGTGATAACGTGTGTTGAGTACACTTTGATTTTGGGATGCACGGGGCAGTCCTGCGATTTCTCGTTGACTCGAGAGTGGGGAGCTTAACGGGTTCCGGTTAACCTGGAAAGGGCCAGTTAACGGATTCTGGTTAACCTGGAAAGGGCCAGTTAACGGATTCCGATTAACTTTTAACGGATTTTGACGATCCGGATTTGGGTACTTACAGTAGCCCCTCAGCGACGTCACTTTCGAAGGAAGTGGGGTCGTTGAAAAAGATAAGGATCCAAATCGGGGGATGCCTTACTTCGCGAGACCTGGGCGGTCAGGCCCATTGGACCCTTAGCGAGAGGATTCCTACGTATCCGAGCGAGAATCAAGCCGATCGTAGTTCGCTAGTTGCGAGGAGTGCTGCGTAGGGCCTCGACCTGCAGGGGAATGATTAGGAGGAGTTCGTCTGGTTGAGGCTGATTCGGAGGCATCTAGACACAGTGAGACTATTGGGAGCGCGTACGAACCTACGGGAGGCGAAAGGGTGTGAGAAATGTTCGTCCACGACGGCATATTCCGAAAGGATACGAAATGTCCGTCCACGACGGCGTATTACGAAAAGGATGTGAGAAATGTCCGTCCCTGATAGCGTATTTTGATAGGATGCGAGAAATGTCCGTCCCAGACGGCGTATTCTGAAAGGATATGAGAAATGTCCGTCCCTAACGGCGTATTCTGAAAGGATATGAGAAATGTCTGTTCCTGACGGCGTATTTTGATAGGATGCGAGAAATGTCCATCCCTGATGGCGTATTCTGAGAGGATATGAGAAATGTCCGTTCCTGACAGCGTATTCTGAAAGGATATGAGAAATGTCCGTTCCTGACGGCGTATTCTGATAGGATGCGAGAAATGTCCGTCCCTGACTGCGTATTACGAGAGGATATGAGAAATGTCTGTTCCTGACGGCGTATTCTGAAAGGATATGAGAAATGTCCGTTCCTGACTGCGTATTCTGATAGGATGCGAGAAATGTCCATCCCTGACGGCGTATTCTGATAGAATATGAGAAATGTGCGTCCCTGACGGCGTATTCTGAAAGGATGTGAGAAATGTCCGTCCCTGAAAGCGTATTTTGAAAGGATATGAGAAATGTCCGTCCCTGACAGCGTATTCTGAAAGGATATGTGATAACGTGTGTTGAGTACACTTTGATTTCGGGATGCACGGGGCAGTCCTGCGATTTCTCGTTGACTCGAGAGTGGGGAGCTTAACGGGTTAGGTTAACACTGGAAAGGGGCGGTTAGCAGATTTGGTTAACCTGGAAAGGGCAGTTAATGGATTAGGTTAACTTTTAACGGATTTTGACGATCCGTTTGGGTACTTACGGTAGCCCCTCGGCGACGTCACTTTCGAAGGAAGTGGGGTCGTTGAAAAGATAAGGATCCAAATCGGGGATGCCTTACTTCGCGAGACTGAGCGGTCAAGCCCATTTGGACCCTTAGCGAGAGGATTCCTACGTATCCGGCCGGGAATCAAGCCGATCGTGGTTCGTAGTTGCGAGGGTATTGCGTAGGGCCTCGACCTACGGGGGAATGATTAGGAGGAGTTCGTCTGGTTGAGGCCTGATTCGAGAGGCATCTAGACACTGAGTGAGACTATTGGGGAGCGTACGAACCTACGGGAGGCTGAAAGGGTGTGAGAAATGTCCGTCACGACGGCATATTACGAAAGGATACGAGAAATGTCCGTCCCTTACGGCGTATTCTGATAGAATGTGAGAAATGTGCGTCCCTGATGGCGTATTCTGAAAGGATGTGAGAAATGTCCGTCCCTGATAGCGTATTCTGAAAGGATATGAGAAATGTCTGTCCCTGACGGAGTATTCTGAAAGGATGTGAGAAATGTCCGTCCATGACGGCGTATTCTGATATACGGAGGAAGCGGGATCTTATGCAGGGAATTCGATGGAAATGACGGTCGAGAAAGGATGGTTGTGCGGGCTTATGTTGATTTTCCGCTCATCTTTTGTCCACTGGGGATATGGTGTTCGGGCTTACGATGATGGCCAAGGAGGGATTGTTGTGCGGGCTTATAGTGATTTCCGCTGAAATGGGGTGGTCGGGCTTACGATTGACGGCCGGGGAATTGAAGGTTCACTTGCGGGAGCGAAAAGATACTCGGGCTTACTATGGCGGCTGATTTGCCTTCTGAAGGTGGTAATTGAGATTTAACGTCCGAAGACAGAGTGTTAGTGAGGACTAACGAGAAATTTAACGTCTGGAGAGGGAATTGTGATTTAACGTCCGAAGACGGCTTGAGATTTAACATCCGAAGACAGAATGTTAGTGAGAACTAACAAGAATTTTAACGTCTGGAGACGGAATCGTGATTTAACGTCCGAAGACGGGTTGAGATTTAACGTCCGAAGACAGAATATTAGTGTGGACTTACGAGAAATTTAACGTCTGGAGACGGAATCGTGATTTAAAGTCAGAAGACGGAGTGTTAGTGAGGACTAACGAGAAATTTAACGTGCGGAGACGGAATCGTGATTGCGTCCAAAGATGGTTTGAGATTTAACGTCAGAAGACGAGTGTTAGTGAAGACTAACGAGAAATTTAATGTCTGGAGACGGAATCGTGATTTAACGTCCGAAGACGGTTTGAGATTTAACGTCCAGAAGACGAGTGTTAGTGAGGACTAACGAGAAATTTAACGTACGGAGACGGAATCGTGATTTAACATCCGAAGACGGTTTGAGATTTAACGACCGAAGACAGAATGTTAGTGAGAACTAACGAGAATTTTAACGTCACGGAGGCAAATTAAGATTTAACGTCCCAAGACAGCTTGAGATTTAACGTCCGAAGACAGAATGTTAGTGAGAACTAACGAGAATTTTAACGTCTGGAGACGGAATCGTGATTTAACGTTCGAAGACGGTTTGAGATTTAACGTCCGAAGACAGAATGTTAGTGAGAACTAACGAGAATTTTAACGTCTGGAGACGGGGCGTTAGAAATGTCTAATTGAGATTCATCCTCGGGGGAGGGGACGTTAGAAATGTCTAACTGGGAAATTTTTTAACTTTTGGGGGCCAAAAGTGTTAAATTCGGAGTTCTGGAAAGCTGAGGGGCCAAAGTGGCAAAAAAAAAAAAGACCATGGCGTAAAACAAGCCGGTCGGACCCTTCTTTAATTTGGACAGATTTAAGTCAGCGCCAAGGCCGACGCAAACCAGACCAAAATTCACCATTTCAGGCGAGAGAGAAGAGAGAAAAGAGTGAAATTTCTCCACCTTTTTGCGAGTTTTGTTCAAATCTTTGAAAGATTATCATCATGGAAGCTGGATTAGGACGAAGGGGTCGACATAGGAGGACCGACAACGAGAGAGCGATTCTAAGGAGGACGGCGCGAACTACCGATCTTCCTTTGGATCCACCCGAGTTTTATCCGGCTCGGGATTGCCACAAATCCAAGGAGGGGATTGCAAGGAAGGTTAGCATCCTCTATATTCCGTTAATTTTTAGAATTTGCATTCTTGAATTTTGGGAATTTTGAATAGAGATGAGTTAGGGTTCTTGGTGCCCGATTTGGGGCTTTTGACCTTGTGATGCCCCTTTGTTGAAATTGACTGTAGCTTAGCTCAATTGATGTTACAGGTAGACAACATAAAAATTTTGGCAGAAAAACTCTATGTCTAGGGGTGTTTTCCAAATTTAAAGTGAGTTTAATTCGGGACGGAGTAAATTTTGAAAGTTTCGATTTGGACGGGTTTTTCGAGGTGTTTTGAAAGTTCCGGGTTCGACGGAGTTTTCGAAATGTTTTGAAAGTTCCGGGTTCGACGGAGTTTTCGAAATGTTTTGAAAAATCCGGGTTTGACGGAGTTTTCGAAATGACTTGAACATTTTGGGATTTTGAATTGTTAATACTTTGACTGGGACAAAAATATTTTTAGGAAAAGGGAACCGTTAACGAACGGGTTTTGAAGCGAACCGTTAATACTCCAAGTGGGATGGAAATATTTTTAGGAAAAGGGAACCATTAATGAACGGATTTTGAAAGCTGGACCGTTAACACTCAAGCTGGGATGAAAATATTTTTAGGAAAATGAACCGTTGATGAACGGGTTTTTGAAACTGGACCGTTAATACTCCAACTGGGATGGAAATATTTTTAGGAAAAGGGAACCGTTAATGAACGGGTTTTTGAAACTGAACCGTTAATACTCCAACTGGGATGGAAATATTTTTAGGAAAAAGGGAACCGATTAATGAACGGGTTTTTGAAACTAAACCGTTAATACTCCAAGCGGGATGGAAATATTTTTAGGAAAATGAACCGATTGATGACGGGTTTTTGAAACAAGATCGTTAATACTCCAAGCGGGATGGAAATATTTTTAGGAAAATGAACCGTTGATGAACGGGTTTTGAAACCGAGCCGTTAATACTCCAAGCGGGATGGAAATATTTTTAGGAAAAAGGGAACCGTTGATGAACGGGTTTTGAAAGCTGAGCCGTTAATACTCCAACTAAGATGGAAATATTTTTAGGAAAAGGGGCAGATTAATGAACGGGTTTTGAGAAAGCGAGCAGATTAATACTCAAGCAGGATGGAAATATTTTTAGGAAAATGAACCGTTGATGAACGGGTTTTGAAAGCTTGGACCGTTATTACTCCAACTAGGATGGAAATATTTTTAGGAAAATGAATCATTAATGAGCGGGTTTTGAAAGCTGGACCGTTAATACTCAAGCCAGGGATGGAAATATTTTTATGAACGGGTTTTGAAAGCTGGACCGTTAATACTCCAAGCGGGATGGAAATATTTTTAGGAAAATGAACCATTGATGAACGGGTTTTGAAAGCTGGACCGTTAATACTCCAAGCCCAGGGATGGAAATATTTTTAGGAAAATGAACCGTTGATGAGCGGGTTTTGAAAGCTGGACCGTTAATACTCAAGCCCAGGATGGAAATATTTTTAAGAAAATGAACCGTTAATGAGCAGGTTTTGAAAGCTTGGACCATTAATACTCCAAGCGGGATGGAAATATTTTTAGGAAAATGAACCTATATACTGTGATGATATGTTTTATGCAATTTTTGATATTTGTACGTATGCGTTATCTGTAATAACATACTTTTGCCGTGTTCACTGCGGGGGCGAGGCCGATTGATGTGCGTAATGTGAAGAGTAGGGGGTTGTTGAGGCAATGCGGTTGTAGGAGAATGTTCCCGAGATGTGACTCGGGGCGACGAGAGGAGTCCACGGCGATTCGTAATTGACTCCCGGCACAGCGAGCTTTATCGGTTCGGTAGCCGTGGTGGCTTTGGCCACATGAGCGAAGGTACTTCATGTTGCCACGGCGAGTGCGATGGGACACGACCCACACATTCCATTTTAGGTAGGGAGGCGACAGTGACACCCAGTGATTTTGCGGCGATGCTAGGGTTGTCCTTGGGGGCAACACCATTGAGTGGTTTGATGGCTTCACGAGGAACGGTTGTCGGGCTGCTTGGATTTGATATTACCGATGCCGAGGCACAGGTATTGGTGCGGGCCGATGGAGGCTCACTTGAGGAGGGGCATCGAGGAGTATTTAGCTGGCTCCGTGAGGATGACAGCGGAGTGCTTGGCTCGAGGTTTTTGTGGTTCGCTTTGTCAGCTACCCTGTTCCCCACTGCTGACACGATATGTCATTTGGCTCTACTCCAGCTCTCGACCAACTTGGAGGCCGTAGTGAGATGCGCTTGAGGAGAGGCCGGTGCGGCCGAGGTCTATTATGCATTGGACAAGTTCTCTCGGGGAGAGGAAAACTCATTAGGCTGTTTTCAGTTTGCTTTGGATGTGAGTTTCTTTCTTTTTCTCTTCCTTGTCTCACTTGTACTCGTATGTATCTGCTTTGTAGCTGACATAACTTTCCTTGTGTTCAACAGGTGTGGCTCTTCGAGGTGTTTCACCCGCATACGTGGGATACCAGGGAGGCATATACGCATTTATTCCCTGCCATGTTGACTTGGCAGAAGGCGGCGAGGAAGCCGGCAAAGTCGAGGGAGCGCACCCGATTGATTTATGTGGTGGCGTCTCTGGCCATGGACCGAGATTTTTCTCAGTATTAGCGACCTGGTGGAGTCGGCTTGATCACTTCGTGGTGCATGCTGCAGGGGAGATTACACGTCAGTGGAAGCTGCTGGTGGGGGTCCATTGTGACGTGATGTATCTGGGCGAGAGGGTGTCTTGCCAGCATGCTCTAGGGTCTGTCCCCTTGGTTAGAGGATGCGCCTCTTCACATGCAATATCCTTTGCTCATGGGCGAGGCGGATTTGGAGCGGTATAGGCAGGGTATGCCTCACGCCGATGTGAATGTGCTGCCCAAATTCTTTTGTTTATTGGAATTCACGCGAGTTTGAAGACATCCGAGTTATTTGAAAAACGGAGTCGCCACGCCATTTTGATTACCTCAAAACTTTGAAAAAAGGGTTTATGGGTTCGGAGGTTAGGTTACCCCTTGGGAAGAACGTTTGGCGTTCACCCAAAGTGCCTTGCCGGAGCAAGTCTCCTAGATTTCATTAATCATGTTTGCTTGCGTGCTTTCTTTGTGTGCATGTGTTTGAAAATAAGGGGGAATGTCCCAAGTTGTCTTCGGACGTACAAACCATTTGTTGGTTGTCGCTCGGGATTCCTTGGAATTTATGTATTTGGGATTATGATCCGTCCTCATCTTATGACTTATGATCATCGCATTTTAAACCTCGGGACCCTCGGGACTTGCGTGATCGAGAGAATGACTCTCTTTTGGGTCAAAGATGAGGTTCTTTAGGAAGGAATGTCCTTAGCCCATCAATCCTACGCTTTAAGACGGTCGAGCTCGTATAGAGGCTTCATACTCATTCTTAAGCGATAATCGGAGATATAGGGTTCAAGGTTATCCTTTTCCTAAAGAAATCATGAACCTTTAATGGAAGGAACGATGCAAAGATGAGAACTTTTACACCGGTCCGTTCCAAGGTTGGGGAAAGGGAAATGCATGATAAAAAAAATGACTCTTTAATGAAAAGATGACATTTTTAGGTTTTAGCAAATGATGCTTTTTGATTTAAAGAAATGATCTTTATGCAAATGATGCATAAAGATTTGATTTTTATGCAAATGAGGCATTGAAAAAAGGGTTTTGATGCAAAGGATGCATTTTTATTGAAAAAAGATTTGATCTTTGTATGCAAATGATGCATAAAGATAACATTTTTATTGGAAAATAGGGATTTTAGGTGCAAAGGATGCACCTTTATGAAAAAGACTACATTTTTATGACAAATGAGGTCTTAATGCATGCAAAGGGGAAAGGGGTGATAAAGATGTGATCTTTATGAATAAATGCCAAGTCCCAAGCAAGATATATGAATGCGATGAGCAAGTATATCAATTAAAATGCAAGGTTAGGGCGTGCGAGGTTACCAATCGTTTCCTTCGCTTCTTCGGACGGAGCTAGGAGGAGAGGTTCTTCTTGGGTCTTGAGGAGGAGGGAGATGGCTTCTTGAGCTTCTTCTTCGCCTTCTTGAGCCTTGAGGGTTTTCTTCACGTACGGGTTTGCTATGGAGTGTGTGTGTGTGATTGTTTGTGTTGTTGTTGTTGTTGAAATGGGTAGAGGAGGGCTCTATTTATAGGCGATCTGGATAAGGCTAATGAAGCCGTGCGAGCTGCGAGCCCTTTGCAAATGAGGCCGTGCGGTCTTATCCATTGTGACTCGGCATTCTAGAACCATGCAAGGTGGCATCATTCTAGAAGCTTCTCCCTAATTAAGAAAAACGTGTTTTCTTAATTAGGAAGGCTCCTTACAGACCCTAATTTAAATTTGGAATTTGTTCCGGGACATTTCCGGAACACTAGGAAGGTCAGGGAATTGCAGGAAAACTTACCGAAATGTCGGGAAAATTAGCAGGAAGGCATGAGCGAGATTTGGGTACTTACGAAGCCCTCGGCAACGTCACTTGCAAGGCGAGTGGGGTTGTCGATAGAAAAGGATCCGATACGGCGAATGCGAGACGGATTGGGAGACGAGGTGGTCGAGTGGGTGAACCTTTTGGAAGGCTACCTACGTATCCGGAGGAATCAAGCCGGGCCGTAGTTCGGAATTAGGATCCATTTGGGGGAAGGAAGAAGAAAGCGGTCTCTTCTTGGGAAAAAGAAGAAAATGACCTAGGAGGTCAAGCAATTGATCCCGGGGACATGCTAGGAGTGACCCGGGTGGTCGAATATTTGAACTTTTATGAGGGGCGCTTTATCAGCGAGGAGTGACAAAGAAACGGGGTGACCAAAGTGGTCGAATGGGTTTGGACCTTTTATAAAAGGCTACCTACGTATCCCGGAGGAATCAAGCCTTGATCGTAGTTCAAGCATCACTAGATAGTTAGGAACGATGTCTAGGATCCTTGAGATTTTGACAATTCGGAGGCTGTCACCTGATGAAGCTAGAGCTTATGGCGCTATCTCTTTATGACGGAGATAGAGGTAACTTAAGTTGGGAAACTTGAGCGTACGTCACTATTCGCGGATAGTGGTAGCACAAGTTGAAATGACTTGGGCATACGTCACTATTCGCGGATAGTGGTAGCACAAGTTGGAATGACTTGGGCATACTTCACTATTCGCGGATAGAGGTAGCACAAGTTGGAATGACTTGGGCATACTTCACTATTCGCGGATAGAGGTAGCACAAGTTGGAATGACTTGGGCATACTTCACTATTCGCGGATAGAGGTAGCACAAGTTGGAATGACTTGGGCATACTTCACTATTCGCGGATAGAGGTAGCACAAGTTGGAATGACTTGGGCATACTTCACTATTCGCGGATAGAGGTAGCACAAGTTGGAATGACTTGGGCATACTTCGCTATTCGCGGATAGAGGTAGCACAAGTTTAGAGTTACGACAATTCGGAGGTTGTCACCTAGTGTTATCCCGTTATAACGGAATTAACGGAGCGGCGGGAATAAAGCTTGATTGCTAAAGAGATAAGGGATATTTTACGAAAAGATGTTATCTTGGTTAAAAGATAACGGAAATTGCATGCCAGTGGAAGGTCCGGGCGGGATTGTAATTTATGCTCGGAGCGAATGAGGCCGCCGGCATGAGATGGAGAAAAAGAAGCCGTACGGCTAGAAGCTGTTTTTTCAGATTATTTAAAATCAGGTTTTGAACGGGCATTGGGCACTTGTTGCCGCCCAAGGAGAGAGAGAAGAGAGAGAGAATTTGAAATTCTTCAACCCTTTTGCTTCCCTTTGATTTGAAATGGATCAGGAGGGCAATCCCATACCAAGGCAAGCAAGGAGAAACATCTCGGCGGCCGCGAGAAGGAGGAGGAAGGAGCTCGTGAGGACGGAGAGGAAGTATGACGTCCTTACGCCTCCATCGGAGCTTTATCAGGGAGAAGGGAGCACAAATCAACGAACCGCGATCGGTTGGGGTAAGCATTCTCATTTTGCTCAAATCAGATGATTTTGCTTGATTTTTGAATGATTTAGGGCTTGACCCGAATTATAGGATTTTGAATGATTTTTTGAATGATTTTGAGATGCATGAACAACCTATGAGGCTAAGAATATGCATGTGCAATTTTATTTGACGAAAATTATGAGAATGACTCACTTTCTCGCAAAATGAAGTAAGAATTTTTCAAAATATGAGACGGAGTTCTTGCCTTGTGCTAGAACTAGGTCAAAATTCTGATTTTCAATGAGAAAACATGATTTTGGAAGATGAAAATGATTCATGCATGCCATTTTTTGAAAAATAATGCTTATGTGCGAAAAATTGTGATTTTGTGCTTTAGGAAAGCAATGACGCGTTTCAAGTGATGAAAGACACGTTTTTGATGCAAAAGTTATGCTAGAAAAACTTTTATGAATGCTTTTCTTTTGAAAATATGTGCACTTTTGAATATATGCATGCTTTTGAAATGATATGAAGGAGCGACGCTTCTTTTGATGTGCTTGTCTACGGAGAACAAGTCTAGAGGACCGTCGGAGATAGCGGTCAAGCTTTGGCGAGAGGATGCCGGATTTTGAGAAGGATGGGGTGAATCCCAAGCGGTGGTGAGGGCTCTGGCTGGATGCATTTGTAGAGGCTATCGGCGGGGTGTCCACATCACCTCGAAGAAGCAAGGGCTTAGTCCGAGGCCCTTTACGAGTTACAGTGGGACGGTACTCATAGCTTTCACACAGTGGGAGAGGCGACGGTGACTCTGCCGATTTCAAGCTATTACGGGCTTACGGTTCACTGGGAGGCCCGTGACTTGGAGAGACCACATCACGGCGGAGGAGTTCCGAGGCTTTGGTCGGGTTTGAGGCTGATTCCCAAGGGGTGCAGGGATGGAGACACGGAATGTCGAGGTGGCGATTCGAGACTAGCATGCGAGAATTTTCTTGCTAATGATGTGGCTTGCCCGGTAGCTAGAGCATTCATATGGTTGATGCTATCAGTCACCATCTTTGCCAGTGCAGGACGATAGCTATGACTTGCCTCCTCGACTCTCTGGAGGATGTTGATGGGATAGGGACGGTCTCTTGGGGAGAGGCCGGATTGGCGGAGCTCTACTTCTCGTTGGACATGTACGGTCGGAACAAGGCTGCTTCGATGGGCCTTTTCTTTTGCCCTTGAGGTAGTCTCCTTTTTTTCTTTTCTCTTTTCTGTCTTGAGACTTTTATAAGAGAAAATGACCTTTTGATGTTTTGAACATGCGAGGCTGGTTTTGCGAGGTGATCGGGTTCTTCCCTTGGAACCGGCGAGTGATGTCACCATCTTCCACTGCTATGGTTATTTGGAGGAGATGCGAGAGATAAATTCACGGGGAAGACCCGGATTACCTTCGACTACAAAATGGTGAGGCCGGTCATCAACGAGGATGGGCACGATGGAGTGGACTTCTACCCACTGGGGCGAGGTATCCGAGAGATTTTCTTTGGGAGATGCTATAGAGGTGACGAGGCGAGAGGAGGTGGCTCACGGGGCGACATGTGATGTCATCTACTTGGGGACCGCTTCTCGAGCGGCATGGTCATGTTCCTCCACTAGATGCCATTACTCCTTCGACCCTCCCGGCCACGGATCTGCGGCCCGAGGGCGGCCGGTGGATGAGATTGAGAGGTACCGAGCGAGGCGTAGGCTGCGGAGGAGTATTTTGATATGGACACCCCTACTGGCTGTGTTTGTGGAGCGGCGCTGAGGACGCCACGAAGCTAGTGAAGGCGGCGGTCACTCGGGGATATGGGGAGGATGAGCCTCTTGACCCGCCGATCCCTCCTGCGCATCTGTCTACGTGGTCCATGGAGTGCCGGGGAGGATGAGGATACTGTCCCGATGCTAGGGAGCCGGTACACCTTGCCGCTGATAGCCTTGTAAGTGTACTCTTAGGGTCTTATTCCCTTTTTAGCTTTCAGATTTTACGCTTTTGCAATTTTACGAGATTTTACGAGATTTTTCTCTTCTTTTTCTCGGGTTCCGGCTCGCACTTACGATAGGGTGGTTAGGCGGGAATAGGAATTTGGAAGGACATGTGCCGGTCTCTTACGAGGAAGGCGCTGCGCTTCGAAGGCGGCGGCGGATGCGCTGAGGCACAGGGCGCAAGAGACGGCACGTCGGGAGCACGGCGTCTACCTCATCGGCCTCGGAGTACTCTTCCGGTGCTATGCCTCGGGGCGGGGACCCATGGCCCGACATGCAGGCGGTGGGCGAGTACGGGCACGATAATGTCCATCTATCGATGTGAGCGACCGGGAGGACACGATGAGGAGGCTAGCATTTATGAGGTGGCGGCGATGAAGATGAAGAAGAATCGGAGGCCTAGGAGGACTCTAGAATAGATTTGGAACAAAAACAAACAATTTACAATTTTTATGCACAACTTGTTTATTTTTTGCTTTATTTGGGCGCCGATGGGGCGAAAACATTGTATTTATGTTTTATTTGCTTTTCTAATTCATGCTTTTTCAATTTGCATATTATCGAGCCTTGGGGCGACTTTTTGCTTGGAATTGGGGGTGAAAATGGGCCAAAATGATTTATAATGGTGTATAAATGCTTGAATGGCTTACGGATATGTTTTTGTACGGGTTTTGGTTGAAAAAGTGGGGTGAAAACTCCCTTGGGCAGCAACTTTGGTTCTTTGCAGAATTTCTGCGAGAGGGCTAATGTAGCCGTGCGGCATGGCCTTGAGGGCAAATGTAGCCGTGCGGCTAACGGTTCTGTACGAGCTGGTTATTTTACGAATAAAAGCAAGGCTTGGCCATTTCATTTCATTTTCACTCTAGACTTGTCCCAATTGTTCCCGAGCATATTTTGGACCTAAAAGCACCATCTTTGATCACTTTGCGATGGAGAAGCTCGTTAGATTGCAAAGGGAAAGCGAGACCATTTTCTATCCGGTCTTCAATCTTGGGCGAGATATAACTTCCAAAATCACAAGGGGCTGCTTGATTCTTCCTTCAAGATCAAGTCTTTATGGCATTTGAGGGATCTCCGCCCGATTGGGATCTGTTGAGAGCCGCGGCAAAGTTACAGGACGTCAGGAGACATGTTTCTTGCTTTTCTTACAACGAAATCGTCCCAACGCACGAAGACTTGAGCCTTGATTGGGAGTCCCGAGGCGAGGCTATATCTATTCCGCTGATCGGAGACGTGCCGGTGACGGTAAAGCTTGCATCTTTCTGCGATTCCTTTGGGAGAGGTGAGAGGATGATGGTAGCCGGATAGGATTGACCTTTACGATATCCGGGCGAGTTTGGGTCTCCCGGATATAGGCTGCGACCACGGTGGCTATGGATGCTTTCATTCTCTGCGTATTCTCTATTTTGTTCCTTCTTGAGTCAGTGGGGATCTGTCATAGTGGCCTCTTGGACATGGTCGGAGAGGCTGCGAGAATTTGCAGGAAGGATATTGTCCGTTGGTTTTGGGAGAGACATTTCATGGGATTGATAGGATGGCTCGGGAGACCGTTTCATGAGGTCAGGGAGTCCGGCTATGTTGACTTTGTGGGCTGCGGGGAGAGGCTCGGGGCTTTGCACGGGGCTTTGCCGACTCGGTGCCCTTGGGTGATTTCTCGGAGAGGTGCGCCTAGGCGGCGAACGGGGTAGGCTGGGAGGCGATGATGGCTAGGCTATCCACCGGACATCCGTTGGTGGATACCACATTGGAGGTTGCGGACCGGGAGGATATTTCGGGAGTCTTATCTTTGTGAGGGTTCCGAGTTCTGGCTGGTCGTCCTTCTACATACCTGCTTGGTATCCGGGCGGTTTGGGGCTTTACGGGGAGCCATTGAGTGATTGGGAGGACATCAGGACCATGGAGGTGGTGTCATTGGATATGAGAGATCCGGCCCGGCTTCTCTTTCTTCTCGAGGGCTTGGACACATCTTGCTTTCCCACCCGGGGCTATCTTCGGGAGCGGGAAGAGCACCATCTTGACCCTTTGTCTACTTGGGTGAGTACGAGAGGAGATGGGAGCGACTCGGGCTATCTTGGAGGATAGACGTCGAGCTTTATTGGGAGGCGGCGTGACTCGAGTAGGACTACGAGGGAGGCGAGGCTAAGGCGAGTTGCCATAACCAATCAGGTGACTTGGTCGGAGATATGGAGGCTCGGTACAAGAGATTGTCAGGAGTCGCTCCTTTGGCCCGAGGCTCGGAGGGAGGAGGTGCGGACTCGTGCTCGTATAGAGAGCGCTCATTGACACGGGGTTGGTAGAGGCTCCGGTGAGGATACCGGAGGTCGGGATGAGGGATACAGCATTATTGAGAAGAAAAGGAAGAAGACTCGACGAGGCCGAGGAAAAGGGAAGAAAGGCGAAGAAGACTCGGCGAATGACGGTGACAAGTCTTTTCTCAAGATCCTCTTATTGCCATTTTGCAAACACATTAGTTTATTTAGGCATTTTATTGTATTTTAGATCTTTTTAGCGAGGTTAGCGAGTTAAGAGGTAGACCGTGCTTGAACTCATCAAGAAGTTTTTAACTTGTAATGAACAAGAAATATTATTTTAGAAATTAATCAAGACACATTTCATGGAAATTCAAATGTCTTTATTGATTGGGACCCGTTTTATGGAAACTGAAATGCCCTTTACTATTTAGGACACACTTCATGGAAGCTTAATCGTCCTTTTTATTGTTTAGGACACATTTCATGGAAACTTAATCGTCCTTTTTATTGTTTAGACCGAACCATATATGGTGCCTACGTTCCCCTTTTACAAGAAAGGCTAAGGGGCTCGGGTCTTCGTAGTTCATTACGGTGAACTAATAATTTTTTCATGTGCGACCACTGTCTTTTGCCTAGACTTAGCCCTTTTTGGGGTTTTCGGCCTAGTGGGCATTACTCTTTTTGCACTTTTTTTTTTTCTTTTTTTTTTTTTTTTTTTTTATGTGTACCACTGTCTTTTGCCTAGACCGCCCTTTTGGGGTCTTCGGCCTATTTGGGCATTACTCTTTTGCACTTTTTTTTCTTCTTTTTTTTTTATTTATTATTTTTTTTTATTTTTTATCGAGACATAGTATCTTCGGAGTTTATCACCATTTGCAGGTGGACAAAGGGATTGCCATCCAAGTGCAAGCTTCATTGCTCCTCTGACGGTATTTTACGCACCACATAAGGGCCGATCCAGACGGGTTCCCATTTTCCCGGGGTTGTCTACGGTAGGGGCTTTACTTTCGGCACTAAGTCGCCCTCTTTGATGTCTACGGCCTTGACCTTTTTATCAAACGCTACGGCCATTCGCCTCTGGTAGGCTCGGGTGTGTTCCATGGCTTTTAGCCTTCTCTCGTCAAGCGGGGCTAACTCATCATGCGGTGCGCAACCATTCCACTTCATTGACCTTTGTTTTCCGGGAGGACCCTTAATGACGGGATTTCCAACTCAGCTTGGTAACCTTTGCTTCCATCCGTAAGTTAGGGCAAAAGGAGTTTCTCCTGTGGCTTTCGACAGACGTTACGTAGCCAGAGTGCTAGGTGCGGCTTTTCGGGCCAATCACGACCACGGGTGGCCATCTTCCGGATGATCCGCTCGAGTGTCTTATTAGCGGCTTCCACGGCTCCATTGGTTTGAGGTGCATGCGGGGACGACTTGTGGCGAGTAACTACGAATTCGACGACGGTCTATCGCAGTCTCCTTGAAGTGTGACCCATTATCGAAATGATCTCGTTGGGCACCCCATATACGCACATTATGTTTTCTTTGATGAAGCTGGGCCACTTTTACGGAAGTGAGGACCTTGTAGGACTTGGCCTCTACCCACTTGGTGAAGTAGTCGATGGCTGCAAAACGAACTCGTGCCCATTGCTTCTATGGGGATATTTTCCCTATCACGTCAATGCCCCAAGTTGCGAACGGCCAAGGAGTCGTCATGCGGTACGAGGTCATGAGGTGGGAGATGGTTGAGGTTGGCAAACCGGCGGCATTTGTCGCGAGGTTCGGACGTCTTGAACGCGATCTGTTTCCATGGAGATCCGGTAGTAACCCATTACGAGGATCACTTGCATCGGGGCTCACGGCATTCATGTGAGGACCGCGAGGACCATTGTGGACTTCGGTCATCAACTCTACGGCTCTTTCTTGAGTGACACATAAGAGGAGTGGTCCTTGATACCGCTTCTTGTATAGGTTGCCTCCTAGAATGACATAATGAGAAGCCAACCTTTTCGGGGCTTGCAAGCTTTTGGCTCGACTCCTTCTTTTGGTCTACCTTCTTCGTCTACGAAAGGCGACTCTCCGTCTTTGAGGAATTGGTAAATACGATTGTACCAAGGTTCCTTTATAGGCTCGGGTCCCAGGTCCACTTCACTGACGAAAGTGGGGCTTCTCTTCTACCCATTTACGAAGGGCTTTATGGCTTTTCCCTCGGGGATCTCTACCAATGAGGCTAGAGTAGCTAGAGCATCTGCGAATCTGTTCTTTTCCCTCGGCAAGTAGTGGAAAGTCACTTCTCGGAAGCTGTCCAGTCAACTCCTCCATATGGGCATGATACCGTTGCGAGATTAGGGTCTGAGTCTTCCACTTGTTGGAGACTTGGTTGATGTCAGTGAGTCTCAGTAAACTTGAGCTCCTTGACATTTCTTTCTAAGGCGGCCTCCAAACCGGCAATGCGGGCTTCATACTCGGCGGCATTGTTCGTGGCGGAAAGTTCAACTTGAGGGCTATGGGGGTATGCTCATCTTTCGGATCGACCCGAATAGCATTCCTACACCATTTCCTCTTTTGTTAGCGGCTCAGTCAAAGAACAAGCTGCCATCTATTTTCGGGCTCATTGCAAAGATCCCTTCATGCGGAAATTGGGGTTCGGGCCCTCTGTCTTCATTCTTTGGGAAATTCGCCGGGTGATCGACAATGCTTGACCCTTGATGGCCTTTACGGTCACATAGTTGATGTCGTGATACGCGAAGAAGAAGGACCACTTCGCTAGACGCATCGAGAGGAAGGCTTGTCGAAGATGTACTTGATGGGGTCCATTTTCGAGACCAAATTCACGGGGTGGGCTTGCATATAATGCTTCAACTTGCCGAGCTACCCGGACCGATCCTGCCTGAAGTCTTTTCACATCTTGAGTAATTGAGCTCACTCCACTTGTAGCTTCCGGTGACAAAGTAAATGGCATTTTCTACCGAGAGTCTTTCTTCTCTTGAGCAAGCATAGCCCCAAGCTGCCGTGTACGTGACGGTGAGATAGAGCGAGAAGAGGCTTGTCTATGTGGGGGCATAGTGCGGGGGATGTACTAAGTATGCCTTGATGCGGTCAAGGCATCTTGGCATTCTTCGGTCCATTACTGTGTCCACATTCTTCTTCATGAGCTTGAAGATGGGCTCGCACATAGTGGTCAGCGATTGTGAAAGCGGCGAATGTCTTGCAATTTACCCATGAAGCTTTTGACTTACATGCAGGTTTGAGGTGGCCTCATATCCATGATAGCTTTGATCTTTCGGGGTCGACTTCTATACCTCGCTCAGTGACCATGTACCCAGAGCACTTTTCCCCTTGTCACTCAGAAGGTGCATTTGGCGGGGTTTAGTCTCATGGAATCTTGTCTCGGCCTCTCAAAGAATTTTCGTAGGTCAACAAAGTCTGCCCACCTTCTCCTTTGGAGTGGATTATCATGTCGTCTACGTAGACCTCAATCTCCTTGTGGATCATGTCATGAAAAAGTGCGGTGTTGCCCTTTGGTAAGTAGCCCCGGCATTCTTGAGCCCGAATGGCATTCTTGTATACTTGATAGGTTCCCAGCGGTGTGGTAAAGGCATCTTTTCTTGGTCTTCCTCGGCCATCTTGATGCGGTTGTAGCACTGCAAAACCATCAACGAAGGATTTGACTTCGTAGTTGGCGGTGGAGTCACCGGGATGTCTATGTTTGGCGAGAGGGTAGTCGTCTTTGGGGTGGCCTTGTTCGAGATCTCGGAAATCCACACGGCGGCGCACCTTCCCATTGGCCTTGGTTACGGTCACGATGTTGGACAACCATGTCGGGTATTCAATAACTACGATGAATCCTACCCTTGATAGCTTCTCAATTTCTTCTTTGACTGTAGAGACCATTCGGCTTGATCTTTCTCGGTTTACGCTTTGCGGCTTGGCATGCGGTGCTAGAGGGATTACGTGTTCTACTATCGAGCTGTCTAGCCAGGCATATCTTTGTATGACCATGCAAACACGTCGACGTATTCTACGAGCGGCTCGATTAGTCTGTCCCTTTCAACCCCTGGAAGAAGCTTCCAATACTGTGTCTCTTTAGGTTCCTCAATAGTACCCAAGTTCACACTTATCAAAATCTCCTCGGCGGCTTGGGCCCGGTTTTCCTCTTTTACGAAACACCTTAAAGATTTCTTTAATGTATTGTTCGTTTAGTGTGTTTGCATCTTGTTGAAATGATTCATTATTAAGCTTGTTGTTAAGTTTTGAGTTAATTTATCATTTGTTAAGTTGGCAATAAGAGGATAATCGAGAAAGATTTGTCATTTCATTCAAGATAAGGGGAAAGATGACATCGATTACATTTTCATAATCCTCGGGCGTGAGGCCTTCGGATGACTACGAGGATTTGGAATTCGAAGATTCTGACTCAAGCGAATAGACAACGGGGTGTTTGACACGGCCGGGTTGAGGAGGACGGAGTACCAATCCAAGCTCCGTGATCATTTCTTTGTCGGCGGCTATCGGCCACGAGAATGTCTCCCAATTCTTGATGGCATTTTGTCTTAGTCACCAAAGTGCGAGGATCAAAATGACTTTCACCATCGTCTCCAATAACGGCAACTATCTCATCATCGAGGCGAAGTCGATCAAGTGCGGGATTTGTGCTTCTTCGTCAAGCAACTCTTGCAAACCCGGTTGTCTTGGCTCTTTGGCGGCTTCTATCTGGTGATCTTTGGAAGAGCTAACTCAGGCGGAGAAGTCCATTGTCCGGATGCGACCTTTTGACCTTTGGCCGGATTTCCTTTGAAGACGTACTCATTACGAACGGTAGTGGTAGCCCCGAGGATATCTACGGCAAATCAAGGAACATTCTTCGAACGGGATTGGGCGGCTTTCCCTAACTTTCTCAAGGTTCTCTAGAAGGGTTTTACTGCAAGGAGATGCGCGATCACTTTCATCATATTGTGTCCCTCCTTTTATAAAGTAATGGGTCGAGAGACGGTGTAAGGATGGAGTGGACCCCTTCACCTTTCTTGCCTTTAGCTTTTAGGCATCCAGAGTTCGGTTTTGTACCCACGAAAACCCGTATACGGTAGTCTGCTCCTTCACATCAATGATGGTGTTACGACCTTGAAGTCTTCTACCCAATCAAGTCCGGGAAGATAGCTCATTTTCGCATCATCCTCATGGCGGGAGGGATTTTATCGGAAGTAGTGGTGAGGTCGGTGCGACACACTTGTGCCTTGGAAGAAGCTACGGAGAATCGGTCAATGCTAACCCTTCATCATCATGCTTGATCTCCAATATCGGGATGTCCCGGTCTTTGGTTCCTTCTCTTGTGACACTGTCCCCATAAATGGTGGTGATAGTTCCATCACTCGGCTGAAATTTGGCCTTGTGATGCAAAGTAGAGGCTACCCAGTTTATCTGGTGGATCGAGGCCGTCCCAAAGGCGGTAAATGAAATCGGAATGTCAATAACTTGAAAATCAACATCCATGACCTTTTTCCGAACCACATCTTGAGAGTGGCGATCCCCAGCGATCGTGCGGTGGGTCGTAGGCCTTAATAGTCGACTAGAAGGCTTTAAGTACGGTGGCTTCAAATCCAATAAATCCATCATCTTAGGCGGCAAGACATTCATTGCGAGACCCCCGTCGACTAGTACTCGTGGCAATCGACGCTCTTCCTAAGCTGGTTTGTGATGTAAAGAGGTTCGTTGTGACTAGCCCCATACTTTGGCGAGGTCGAATTCGGTGAAGGTAATGATGTTTCCATAGTGGATATTTCCAATCATTTGGACGACCTCATCGGGGTGACATCTATGGGCACCGTGGTCTTGGCCAAACTTTCTTCTAGTTTCAACTTATGAGGGTATGAAGAGGTTAACGGGGACCATAAGGAGATATTGGCTTGGGTACACTTCAGCGAGTTAGGGCTGGATCCTCCTTATCGAGTCGAGGCTTTTACGCTTCTAGCTTATAAGGTCTTTTATCTTGTCTTTGGTTCGAGACGGCATTCCTTTTGTCACCCTTAAGGCTGCTCAATACTCATCTGTCGGGACAGAGTCATCACATAGACATTGGATTTTCCTTGGTCATCATTCCTCTTTGGAGGATTACTGTCAATTCTTTCAAAGTCGGGCGGATTCTTGCGGCGTATGGCCAATTCTGGCTGATTGATCGATTGAGCGGCTATTTGTCGGAAGCATAGGCGGCTTCGAATACGAGTCCCAGGTTACCGGCTTTTTGACCTTTTCACATTCTCCGTTTAAAGCTTTCACGGTCTCATTCAAACTTTTCAAAGTCGGCATGCAACAAGAATTATCACTTCCCGGAGTTTGGAGCTTGGCAAATGGCTTTCTCATCCGATCCTAGCAACTTCTTTAACGAGTAGGATCACATTCCTCATCAGCATCAAGCATGTCTTTTCTTTCCACAGGGGGTCAACCTTTTGACGGCATTTTGGACATTGGCTAAACACTTTACGAAATGGGAAATTCCATCATCAATAAGGATTTCTGCGGGGTCGAAACCTCATGGCGGGTTCCTTTTCCTTCTTGTCGAGAGATATTTTCCGGGCTTTTTGGCTTCTGGGCTAACCACTCCTCTATTGTCCCTTAGGCACTTATGTGTCTTCATCGGTGTCACTACGGTAGCTCTCGTGGGAACTTTCGTCTTGGCTCTTATGACCAATGAGGGCAAAAGCGAGGTCGGGATACTTGACGCCATATGAGGGGTATCTCGAGACTCTTCCTCGGGCTTAGGGATTACCGGGAAGACATCATTATCATCGTAGGACATAAAGGGGCTGGGGTCGCCTCTAAACTCGAGGACTCTTTCCAAGGCATCCATACATTCTTCTTCGGACCAAGTTTCGGGAGTGACTACTAAGCTGTGTAATAGAGTCTACCCTTCTACGATGAGAGTTTGGCTTCGGCGACGCTTACATGTTCTAGATCGGTGGGAGGAGCCCACTTCCCTCTTTTGGCTAAAGCTTCGATCAAGTTTCTCCATTCACCTACCAAGTCCTTGTACGGAGTATTGAACTCTAGGATATAGGACTCATGCTACCTCATCATTCTCCAGGAGCCTTTGCATGAGGCTGCGAGACACACTTTGAAGTGATTTCATCCCTGTTCAGTGCGTGGCTTTACTGCCTCATCTTGCCCTTCGGGTTTCACTTCCGTTGGCTCCAAGTCCATTCCTTCCTCTTGAGCTGTCATCATCACTTTGTAAATCCACCCATTCCTATTCTCGTTCCCGGCCCGACTCTTATTTGTAGCTATGCGAGAGGTAGGCAAATTCACGAGCGTTGACAAAATTGGAAAGGTCGGCGCAGCTTTGGGATTCCAAGGTAAGGAAATTTGGCTCACGGGTGAAAGGAGGAAAAGGGTCCCATGGGGGGATTCGGAGGAAGCGAGGGTGTCGGGACCACTAACGGCTTGGGGTATTGGAGGAAGGCGAGAAAGGGCAGTCTTTGGCAATGGGTTATATGAAGATGGGGGAGGGCATTGGTTATAGGCTAGCTCTTCTTCCTAGTCATGCAGTTACCCGAGGCGGCCTTGTTTTCTGTCAAATCGGTCATTCGACTCTACGGGCCCGATAGGCGGGGATTACGGCGGCTGTCGAGGATCTGCGCTAACAAGTCGGCTGACCCGGTGTTCTCACCCACTTCTTTCTCGGCTGCGGGAAAGGGATAGGAAAGGTTTAGACTCGGGGTAGGTGTTTAGGAGTGAAGAGCTCGGTGCAATATGCAAATTAGAATCTTCAAGTTTACTTAAAACGATGTCTTTTATTAATATCTATTTGGTTGGAAAAGGGGTTACGCCCTTCTTTTTCACAACTACTCTAGATCTGGATCGAGTGGAGTTCCGTCACTACGTCTATAAGCCCCTCGTATTCCACGTATTTCGACCTCCCGGGGTGGACGGCCCGGGCGAGGTCACATAGGGCACGCGGATCCCACCGGCCAGGAGTAAAGAACGCTCCTATCGGGTCTAGCGGGTCATAGGACCTTTCAACGCACGACGTGCGGATTATAGTCAAGGCAATGCAGGGAAAGTCTCGTCTCTACGCTTGACGGATCTTGACGAGTTTCGCTTGAGCGAATGACGGTTTTTGACTTTCGGTAATGTCAGAAATATAATAGGCATGGGTCGGGCGGCAAAGCCGGATGACACGGTGTCACATTGAACTTCGTTGCATACGCGGTGCGCAGTCGGAATCGAAGTCACCGATCTTGGTCAGATCTTGCCAATTTTTTTTTCCTTGTCGGAATTTTGGCGAGCTTCGCTTGAGCGAAAGATCTTTTGATTTTTGGCAAAGACTTGGTCTTGACTCTTACGCATTCCGTGCGGGTCAAGGTCAATAGTCAATGTCGGAGTCAAGATCCCACCGATTTTTCCTTGTCGGAATTTCGGCGGAATTTCGCTTGAGCGAAAATCTTGGTTTCCGATTATGAGCTAGGCTTGACGCTTTACGTGGGTATGCTGGCTGGGCTATATGACACGGACTAGACCAAAAACCAACCAAAAGTCACGGTTTTTGAAACGTGTGACACGGGTTTGTGCATTGGTCGACACTTTAGGCTGCCCGTAGGGGAGGTTGGGATGATTCCGTAGCGCGCCAGGGAGCATCGTAAAGCTATCCGTGTATTGCAGTGGAACCACCCTCGGGTTTTGAAGGACGTGCGTGCAAAAGTGTACGGGATATATCGGGTGCGCGTAGTGTGCGGTCTCCTAAAAATGTTCCTTTTTGAGTTAAAACGGAGATTTTCATAAATGTGTTTTAAAGGAATGATTTTCCGGGACGGGGAAAATGCAACACATAAGCACGTAAATTTTAAGGAGCCCCAGATCGGTCATGGAGCTGAATAGCCCCAAGGCTGCTAGAGGCTGCCAGGATTAACCATGATTTTCCTGGTGGAATTGCCGCGCTGAGGTCGTATGGTCGAGAATCCACATGAGGATTAGCGAAATACGACTGCATGGAATCAATTTTCCGAGGTTCCACTCCTTTTGCTATTTTTCGGGTTGTTTCCCGTTTCAAAGTATCTGCGAGATTCCAAGATGCAAATGATGCAATGCATGGTAAAAGAAAGCAAGCACGATTAATGAAATCGGCGATGGGAGTCTAACGCTCGAAAGGGAAAAGCTTTTTGTATTTTTTTCAAAAATTTTTTTTTCAAAAGGGATCTGCGAGTACGTGGGATTGTTAAACCACCTTGTTATCCCAAGCCCGGGTTAGGGAGCGATACGAGGAAGGGTAAGTGGGGTCCACCTATATACCAAGTATCGACTTTTGTTTTGAAAATAAAGCTTTTCTCCTTTGGGATGATCCCAGTAGTGCCATGCTGTGAATGTGTGCCCAAATTCTTTTGTTTATTGGAATTCACGCGAGTTTGAAGACATCCGAGTTATTTGAAAAACGGAGTCGCCACGCCATTTTGATTACCTCAAAACTTTGAAAAAAAGGTTTTATGGGTTCGGAGGTTAAGTTACCCCTTGGGAAGAACGTTTGGCGTTCACCCAAAGTGCCTTGCCGGAGCAAGTCTCCTAGATTTCATTAATCGTGTTTGCTTGCGTGCTTTCTTTGTGTGCATGTGTTTGAAAATAAGGGGGAATGTCCCAAGTTGTCTTAGGACGATACAAACCATTTGTTGGTTGTCGCTCAGGATTCCTTGGAATTTATGTATTTGGGATTATGATCCGAGTCCTCATCTTATGACTTATGATCATCGCATTTTAAACCTCGGGACCCTCGGGACTTGCGTGATCGAGAGAATGACTCTCTTTTGGGTCAAAGATGAGGTTCTTTAGGAAAAGGAATGTCCTTAGCCCATCAATCCTACGCTTTAAGACGGTCGAGCTCGTATAGAGGCTTCATACTCATTCTTAAGCGATAATTGGAGATATAGGGTTCAAGGTTATCCTTTTTCTAAAGAAATCATGAACCTTTAATGGAAGGAACGATGCAAAGATGAGAACTTTTACACCGAGTCCGTTCCAAGGTTGGGGAAAGGGGAAATGCATGATAAAAATGACTCTTTAATGAAAAGATGACATTTTGGTTATAGCAAATGATGCTTTTTGATTTAAAGAAATGATCTTTATGCAAATGATGCATAAAGATTTGATTTATGCAAATGATGCATTGAAAAAAGGGGGTTTTGATGCAAAGGATGCATTTTTATTGAAAAAGATTGGATCTTTATATGCAAATGATGCATAAAGATAACATTTTTATTGGAAAATAGGGATTTTAGGTGCAAAGGATGCACCTTTATGAAAAAGACTACATTTTTATGACAAATGAGGTCTTAATGCATGCAAAGAGGAAAGGGTGATAAAGATATGATCTTTATGAATAAATGCCAAGTCCCAAGCAAGATATATGAATGCAATGAGCAAGTATATTAAAATGCAAGGTTAGGGCGTGCGAGGTTACCAATCGTTTCCTTCGCTTCTTCGGACGGAGCTAGGAGGAGAGGTTCTTCTTGGGTCTTGAGGAGGAGGGAGATGGCTTCTTGAGCTTCTTCTTCGCCTTCTTGAGCCTTGAGGAGTTTTCTTCACGTACGGGCTGCTATGGAGTGTGTGTGTGTGTGATTGTTTGTGTTGTTGTTGTTGTTGAAATGGGTAGAGGAAGGGCTCTATTTATAGAAGCGATGCGGATAAGGCTAATGAGCGCGTGCGAGTGCGAGCCGCCTTTCTGCAAATGAGGCCGTGCGGTCTTATCCACAATGACTCGGCATTCTAGAACCATGCAAGGTGGCATTATTCTAGAAGCTTCTCCTAATTAAGAAAAACGTGTTTTCTTAATTAGGAAGGCTCCTTCTGACCCTAATTTAAATTTGGACTGTTCCAGGACATTTCCGGAACACTAGGAAAGTCCGGGGAATTACCGGAAAACTTACCGAAATGTCGGGAAAATTAACCGGAAGGCATGAGCCAGATTTGGGTACTTACAACTTGGTAAACACTTGAAAAAATTCTGAAGCAAACAATTTTGAGAGAAAACCACTGCAGAAACTATTGTTTTTCTTTTGGCAATCCTCCTCCATATTCTTTGGTTGCATATTGTCATCATCTTCCTTGGCCTCCTCTCTTGCATATACAAAGAAGAGGTGATCTAGTCCAAGCACAATTCAACTCGCCGGGAACATAGGTGCAAAGTGCCCCCGGTCCGCACGTTCTATCCTGGGAGACAAGCGACTCAAGAAAACTCTAGCACACTCGGTGAGGAGTCGAATATGTCTTAAGGAGACAGTGATTTCATTGGGCTCGTGCAGAATTTCACAACTTTCTCATTTTGTATTTTCTGTTTTGTTAATTATTTTGTTTTATAATTTTCTGTAATTGTACACCCTTGTGTAACAATATCTTATTCATACGGATACCGATTGAGATGTGACATATATGGTTGGAAAGCTCTTGGCGAGTACTATCCAATAGTAATGAATGCTCAGGTCATATTTCACTTTGTCCTTCTGTAATTCCTATTATTTTCTCATTTTCCTCTTTGTTCTCGATCGTTACTTTTCGTATCCTTGTTTTTATCATATTTCATGACTTTCTCCTTCCATTCTCTGTACTTATAAACACTACAAAACTATCAAAACACACAAGGTTCAGCAACAAATAGGTCTAAATATATATCATTTGTATGAGTGAAAACACATCCATCACAACTCAAATCAATTGACTATTTATCCAACTTATTCTCTCTGCTACCACATTTTTTATACTAACAACACTTACACCAATTATACTTTTTATTTATTTTCGCACTAAAACACTAAAAGAAATGGTTGTGGGACGGAGGAGGGAGGAGGGAGGAGGGAGTAAGTAGCAAAAAAAATAGGGTAGTACTATATACAAGGCACCATTTATGCAAGGCAGTATGAAATTACTAAAATGCCCATATAAATACTTTAAAAAAAAAAATTCTTCCCCTCCCTCTCCATTTCAAACGCCGTCCCTGTTCTATTCTCTCTCTCGCTCTCAAAACCTACGCAAAACAACGACGCTCTCTCTTCTCTCTCTCACTCGACGAACGACGCCGACCACCACCGCCGATGAAGACAAACCTCCCTAAAACCGGTGGAAAGTCCGTCACTTCTTCCGCCGCTCCAAAAGTAATTATTTTTAACCTAGATTTTAAATTTGAAACCCAACAACAAATTTATGCCTAAAATGGATTATATAATGCTTAATGTTGTTTAAACGTATCCTAAATGGTTCTAATTGCAATTTCGTAACATTAATTTGGGTTTTTTGTTTAAATCGGATACGAATTTGTGTGCCTAAAATTTGAAGTTGTCGGCGTGCGTTTCGTATGAACACATACGAATGGTTACCAACATATCGGGTATTGGCATACGAAATGTAAACTGATTCATCAGTTTACATTTCGATATATGCCAAAAAATGTTGTGACATTTCGTATGTGTTCATACGAGATGGTCACCAACATTTCGGGTATTGGCATACGAAATGTAACCTTGATTCATCGATTTACATTTCGTATATGCCAATACCAAATGTGGTGACCACTGTATGAACACTACGACGAATGTCACCAACATTTCGGTATTGGCACACGAAATGTCAACTGGTTCTTGAATATTAACTGTCTCTTATTTAATTTTTTGTAGGGACGTAACCTGCGCGCCTCTAATAGAAAGAGGAAGGCCGAGGGAGAGCGGCTGCAGCCTAAGGCGAGATAAACGGAGCAAAAAGATTCACGACAAGAAAGTCGTGATTGAGGAGCTTGTGATTGAGGAGAGTGATAGTGAGGGTAGTTATTCTAGTGAGGATTCATCTTCACGTACTCGGTGGAGGTGCATACATGTACAGAGGCACATTTATCTAGTGATGATGATGAGGAGGAGGAGGGCGAGAGGAGGCGGAGGGAGAGTGTATCTCAGAGGCCTCGCAAGAGGCGGGAGGCACGGGACGAGAGAAAGGGAAAGGGTCTAAGGATGACCAGTGGCGGTGAAGAGTAACCCGGTGGCGGCCGGGGAGGTTCAATTGTTGTACGGGTTTGGTCATCATCGAGCCCGTAAGATATGGGAGAACGCCACTTGTGAGCCGGTGTTGAGCGCGCCAAACGAGGCGAGATTCTAGATAAGTAAGTATATGATTTGTTTATTAAATAGCCATTTGCAAAACATTATCAAGAATCGAGATGACATTCAGATGGCTAATACCTCGAAATGTTGGTGACCATTCGTATGAACACATACGAAATGTCACCAATATTTCGGGTATTGGCTTATACGAAATGTCATCTGAATCTTGAAAACAGAGGGAGTATTAATTATAATTTTTGTTTGGAATCAACAGTTCTCCCATGCTTCTTTACGGAGGAGGATGATAGAGCTTGGTGGGCTGCGTGTTGAGGGTAGGCCTCCATTTCCTACATGATGCTACCATTCGCCGGCCTAGCATGGCGCTCCTAACGCGTTTGTGGAACGGTGGGTCTCCCGAGACTAATACCTTCCACATGCCGCTGGGGTGAGATCGATGCGTGACGTCACTTATGCACGCTCCATAAGTCGTAAGTACCCAAATCGCTCATGCGCCTTAGGTTAATTTTCCCGACATTTCGGTAAGTTTTTCCGGTAATTCCCAGAACTTTCCTAGTGTTCCGAAATGTCCCGGAACAGTCCAAATTTAAATTAGGTAGAGTAAGGAGCCTTCCTAATTAAGAAAACACGTTTTCTTAATTAGGGAGAAAGCTTCTAGAATAATGCCACCTTGCATGGTTCTAGAATCTTTGAGTCATTGTGGATAAGACCGCACGGCCTCATTTGCAAAGGGCACTGCGGCCGCTGCTTCATTAGCCTTATCAGTATCGCCTATAAATAGAGCCTTCCTCTACCCATTTCAACGACAACAACAACACAAACAATCACACACACACACTCCATAGCAGTCCAGACGTGAAGAAAAACCCTTGAAGGCTCAAGAAGGCGAAGAAGAAGCTCAAGAAGCCATCTCCCTCCTCCTTGAAGACCCAAGAAGAACCTCTCCTCCTAGCTCCGTCCGAAGAAGCGAAGGAAACGATTGGTAACCTCGCACGCCCTAACCTTGCATTTTAATTGATATACTTGCTCATTGCATTCATATATCTTGCTTGGGACTTGGCATTTATTGATAAAGATCATATCTTTATCACCTCCTTTCCCCTTTGCATGCATTAAGACCTCATTTGTCATAAAAATGTAGTCTTTTTCATAAAGGTGCATCCTTTGCACCTAAAATCCCTATTTTCCAATAAAAATGTTATCTTTATGCATCATTTGCATACAAAGATCAAATCTTTTTCAATAAAAATGCATCCTTTGCATCAAAACCCCCTTTTTTCAATGCATCATTTGCATAAAAATCAAATCTTTATGCATCATTTGCATAAAGATCATTTCTTTAAATCAAAAAGCATCATTTGCTAAAACCAAAATGTCATCTTTTCATTAAAGAGTCATTTTTTTATCATGCATTTCCCCTTTCCCCAACCTTGGAACGGACCGGTGTAAAAGTTCTCATCTTTGCATCGTTCCTTCCATTAAAGGTTCATGATTTCTTTAGGAAAAGGATAACCTTGAACCCTATATCTCCGATTATCGCTTAAGAATGAGTATGAAGCCTCTATACGAGCTCGACCGTCTTAAAGCGTAGGATTGATGGGCTAAGGACATTCCTTCCTAAAGAACCTCATCTTTGACCCAAAAGAGAGTCATTCTCTCGATCACGCAAGTCCCGAGGGTCCCGAGGTTTAAAATGCGATGATCATAAGTCATAAGATGAGGACGGGATCATAATCCCAAATACATAAATTCCAAAAGGAATCCGGCGACAACCAACAAATGGTTTGTACGTCAGGAAGACAACTTGGGACATTCCCCCTTATTTTCAAACACATGCACACAAAGAAAGCACGCAAGCAAACACGATTAATGAAATCTAGGGAGACTTGCTCGGCAAGGCACTTTGGGTGAACGCCAAACGTTCTTCCCGAGGGTAACTTAACCTCAGAACCCATAAAACCTTTTTTTCAAAGTTTTGAGGTAATCAAAATGGCGTGGCGACTCCGTTTTTCAAATAACTCGGATGTCTTCAAACTCGCGTGAATTCCAATAAACAAAAGAATTTGGGCACACATTCACAGTTTGGCGACTCCGCTGGGGAACATCCCAAAGGAGAAAAGCTTTATTTTCAAAACAAAAGTCGATACTTGGTATATAGGTGGACCCCACTTACCCTTCCTGTATCGCTCCCTAACCCGGGGCTTGGGATAACAAGGTGGTTTAACAATCCCACGTACCAGTATCCTTTTTTTTGAAAAAAAAAAAAACTTTGAAAAAAAAAATACAAAAAGCTTTTCCCTTTGAGCGGGTTAGACTCCCATCGCCGATTTCATTAATCGTGCTTGCTTTCTTTTACCATGCATTGCATCATTTTGCATCTTGGAATCTGTGCATACTTTGAAACGGGAAATAACCCGAAAAATAGCAAAAGGAGTGGAACTGGAAAATTGATCCATGCGGTCGTACGGCTAATCCTCATAGGATTCGACCATACGACCTCGGTGGCAATTCCACCGGGAAAAATCATGGTTAATCGCGAGTCCTAGCGGCTTGGGGCTATTCGGCTCCATGGCGGCGGGGCTCCCGAGAAAATTTACGTGCTTATGTGTTGCATTTTCCCAGATCCAGAAAATCATTCCTTTAAAACACATTTATGAAAATCTCTGTTTTAACTCAAAAGGAACATTTTTAGGAGACCGCACCTACGCGCACTTTTTGATATATCCTGTACACTTTTGCACGCACGTCCTTGAGCCAGGGTGGTTCAGTGCCGATCCACGGACGGCCTTACGATGCTCCGGGCGCGCACGGAATCATCCCAACCTCCCATGGCGGCCCGGTGTCGACCAATGCACGGTCCGTGTCACACGTTTCAAAAATCCGTGACTTTTGGTTGGTTTTTGGTCTGAGTCCGTGTCATATAGCCCGGTTGCGTACCCACGTAAAGGTCAAGCCTTAGCTCATAACGGAAACCAAGATTTTCGCTCAGCGAAGTGCGCGAAAATTAAACCGAGGAAAATCGGTGGGATCTTGACTCCGACATTGACTATTGACCTTGACCCGCACGGAATGCGTAAGAGTCAAGACCAAGTCTTTGCCAAAATAAAAGATCTTTCGCTCAAGCGAAGCTCTGCCAAAATTCCGACAAGGAAAAATTGGCAAGATCTTGACCGGCATTGACTTCGATTCCGACTCGCGCCTTTGCGTATGCAACGAAGTTCAATGTGACCTTTGTGTCATCCGGCTTTTGCCGCCCGACCCATGCCTATTATATTCTCGGACATTACCGAAAGTCAAAAACCGTCATTCGCTCAAGCGAAACTCTGTCGAAGATCCGTCGAGCGGAGAGGCGAGACTTTCACGGTATTGCCTTGACTATAATCCGCATCGCTCGTGCGTTGAAAGGTCCTATGACCCGCTAGACCCGATAGGAGCGTTCTTTACTCTCGGTCGGTGGGATCCGCGTGCCTATAGGACCCTCGCCGGGCTGTCCACCACAGGAGGTCGAAATACGGGTGGAATACGAGGGCTTATAGACGTAGTGACGGAACCCGGCGATCCGGGATCTAGAGTAGTTGTGAAAAAGAAGGGCGAGAACCACTTTTCCAACCAAATAGATATTAATAAAAGACAACATTTTAAGTAAACTTGAAGATTCTAATTTGCATATTGCACGAGCCTTCGGCTAAACACCTACCAGAGTCTAAACCTTTCCTATCCCTTTCCGCTTGGCGAGAAAGAAGTGGGTGAGAACAGGGTCGGCGACTTGTTAGCGCGAGAATCCTCGGACGGTTCGCGAGAATCCTCGGTTTCCTCGGTTCGGAGAGTCGAGAATGACCGATTTGACAGCTTGATCTTGGTTTGGGTAACCGAGATGACTAGGGAAAAAGAGCTAGCCTATAACCAATGCCCTCCCCCATCTTCATATAACCCATTGCCAAAAAGCTGTCCTTTCTCGGTCTCCTCCAATACCCCAAGTTGTTAGGGTCCCAGACACCTCGCTTCCTCTGAATCCCCATGGGACCCTTTTCCTCCTTTCGGCGAGCCAAATTTCCTTACCTTGGAATCCCGAGTGCCGGTTTGACCTTTCCAATTTTGTCGCGCTTTGTGAATTTGCCTACCTCTCGGATAGCTACGGCGAAGAGTCGATCGGGAATGAGAATAGGAATGGGTGGATTTACGGTGATGATGACAGGTTCGGTAGAAGGAATGGACTTGGAGCCAACGGAAGTGAAACCAGAAGGGCAAGATGAGAGCGAAAGCCACGGACACGGAACAGGGGATGAAATCACTTCAAAGTGTGTCTGCGGCCTATCTGAGGCTCGGAGAATGATGAGGCGGTGTATGAGTCCTATATTCTAGAGTTCAATACTCCGTACAAGGACTTGGTAGGTGAATGGAGAAACTTGATCGAAGCTTTAGCCAAAAGAGGGAAGTGGGCTCCTCCAGCGATCTAGAACATGTAAGCGTCGCCGAAGCCAAACTCTCATCGGGAAGGGTAGACTCTATTACGGTGTTAGTAGTCACTCCACGAAACTTGGTCGAAGAAGAATGTATGGATGCCTTGGAAAGAGTCTGAGTTTAGAGGCGACCCGAGTCCACTTTATGTCCTACGATGATAATGATGTCTTCTGGTAATCCTAGCAGGAAAAGTGCGAGATACCCCTCGTATGGCGTCGAAAGTATCCGACACTGCTTTTGCCCTCATTGGTCATAAGAGCCAAGACGAAAGTTCCCACGAGAGCTCGTAGTGACAACAGTGAAGACACGGTCGAAGTCTTAGGAAGGGACAATAGAGGAGTGGTTAGCCCGGAAGCCAAAAGCCGGAAAATATCTCGACGGTAAGGAAAAGGAACCCGCCATGAGGTTTGACCCTCGAGAAATCCTTATTGATGATGGAATTTCCCATTTCGAAAGTGTTTAGCCAATGTCCAAAATGCCGTCAAAAGGTTGACCCCGGGGAAAGAAAAGACATGCTTGACGGTGATGAGGAATGTGATCCTACTCTGTTAAAGAAGTTGCTAGGATCGGATGAGAAAGCCATTTGCCAAGCTCCAAACTACGAAAGTGATAATTCTTGTTGCATGCGACTTTGAAAAGTTTGAATGAGGCTGTGAAAGCTTTAAACGGAGAATGTGAAAAGGTCAAAAAGCCGGTAACACAGGACCGGTCGGGAAGCCGCCTATGCTTCAGCAGCGCCGTCAATCAGATCAATCAGCGAAATTGGCCATACGCCGGTAAGAATCCGCCTCGACTTTGAAAGAATTGTGAGAATCCTCCGGTAGGAATGATGACCAAGGAAAATCCAATGTCTATGTGATGACTCGATGCAGACGAGATGAGTATTGAGCGGCCTAAGGGTGACAAAAGGAATGCCGTCTCGGAACCAAAGACAGATAAAAGACCTTATAAGCTAGAAGCGAAAAGCGACTACGATAAGGAGGATCCGGTCCTAACTCGGTTGAAGTGTACCCAAGCCAATATCTCCTTATGGTCACTGTTAACCTCTTCATTACCCTCATAAGTTGAAACTAGAAGAAAGTTTGGCCAAGACCATGGTGCCCATAGATGTCACCCTGATGAGGTCGTCGAAATGATTGGAAATATCCACTATGGAAACATCATTACCTTGGCTGAATTGGACACCTGCCAAAGTATGGGGCTAGTCAGCGAACCTCTTTACATCACAGTCCGGTTAGAAGAGCGTCGATTGCCACGAGTACTAGTTGACGAAGTGCAATGAATGTCTTGCCGGCTAAGATGATGGATTTATTGGATTTGAAGCCAACGGACTTAAAGCCTTCTAGTCGAGACTATTAAGGCCTACGACTCCCTTTGCACGATCGGTTTTGGGGATCGCCACTCTCAAGATGTGGTTCGGAAAAAAGGTCATGGATGTTGATTTTCAAGTTATTGACATTAGATTTCATTCTTGCCTTCTTTGGGACGGCCTTGGATCCACGGATAAACGGGGTAGCCTCTACTTTGCATCGGTGCGTCAAATTTCGGTCGAGTGATGGAACTATCACCACCATTTATGGGGACGGTGTCACGGTAGAAGGAACCGGCAGGGGACATCCCGATATTGGAGATCAAGCATGATGATGAAGGGTTAGCATTGGCCAGGATTCTCAGTAGCTTCTTCCAAGCACAAGTGTGTTGCCTTGACCTCACCACTACTTAGATAAAATCCCTCTGCCATGAGGATGATGCGAAAAATGAGCTATCTTAGGGACTTGGATTGGGTAGAAGACTTCAAGGTCGTAACACCATCATTGATGTGAAGGAAGCGAGACTACCGAGATATGGCTTGGGAGTACAAACCGAACTCTCGGGATGCTTAGGAAAAGCTAAAGGCAAGAAAGGTGAAGGGGTCCGGCTCCATCCTTACGGTCTGTCTCGACCCATTACTTTATAAAAGGAGGGACACAATATGATGAAAGTGATCGCGGATCTCCTTGCGAGAAAACCCTTCAGAGAACCTTGAGAAAGTTAGAGGAAAGCCGGCCAATCCCGTTCGAAGAATGTTCCTTGATTTGCCGAGATATCCACAGGGCTACCACTACCGTTCGAGAATGAGTACGTCTTGAAAGGAAATCCGGCCGGTGTCGAAAGGTCGGCATCGGGACAATGGACTTCTCGCCTTTGAGTTAGCTCTTCGAAAGATCGGCGAGATAGAAGGCGCCGGCGGTGAAGACGATCGGTGGGGTTTGCGAGAGTTGTTTGACGAAGAAGCACAAATCCCGAGACTTGATCGACTTGATTCGAGATGATGAGATAGTTGCCGTTATTGGAGACGATGGTGAAAGTCATTTTGATCCTCGCACTTTGGTGACTAAGACGAAATGCCATTGAAGAATTGGGAGACATTCTCGGGGCCGATAGCCGATCGACGGCAAATGATCACGGAGCTTGGATTGGTACCGTCCTCCTCGGCCCGGTCGTGTCAAACACCTGTTGTCTATTCGGTTGAGTCGGGAATCTTCGAATTCAGTCCTCGGAAGTCATCCAGAAGGCCTCACGCTGAGGATTATGAAATGTAATCGATGTCATCTTTCCCTTATCTTGAATGAAATGACAAATCTTTACGATTATCCTCTTATTGCCAACTTAACAAATGATAAATTAACTCAAAACTTAACAACGGTTAATAATGAATCATTTGAACAAGATGCAAACACACTAAGCGAACAATACATTAAAGAAATCTTTAAGCGGGTTTCGGAAAAAGAGGAAAACCGGGCCCAAGGCTGAGGAGGTTTTGATAAGTGTGAACTTGGGTACTATTGAGGAACCTAAAGAGACCGCAGATTGGAAGCTTCTTCCGGGGGGTTGAAAGGACAGATTGATTGAAATTTGCTTTCGGAGAGAATACGTCGACGTGTTTGCATGGTCATACAAAGATATCCGGGGCTAGACAGGTTCGATAGTAGAGCACGAGAATCCCTCTAGCACCGAGATGCTAAGCCGGTAAAGCGAGCGAGAAAGATCAAGCGGAATGGTCTCTACGGGTCAAAGAAGAAATTGAGAAGCTCTGCGGGTAGGATTCATCGAGTTATTGAATACCCGACATGGTTGTCCAACATCGTGACCGTAACCAAGGCCGATGGGAAGGTGCGGCTTTGTGTGGATTTAGAGATACGAACAGGCCGGCCCAAAGGCGACTACCCTACGCCAAACATAGACATCTGGTGGACTCCCTTTGCCAACTACGAAGTCAAATCCTTCGTTGATGGTTTTGCGAGCTACAACCGGATCAAGATGGCCGAGGAAGACCAAGAAAAGACGGCCTTTACCACACAGTGGGAACCTCTTGTTATACGGTAATGCCATTCGGGCTCAAGAATGCTTGGGGCTACTTACGAAAGGGCGGCGACCGCACTTTTTCATGACATGATCCACAAGGAGATTGAGGTCTACGTAGACGACATGATAATCCGCTCCCGAAAAGGAGAAGGTGGGCGGCACTTTGTTGACCTACGAAAATTCTTTGAGAGGTGAGACGGCATTCCATGAGACTAAACCACTGCCAAATGCACCTTCGGAGTGACAAGGGGAAAAGTGCTCGGGTACATGGTCACGGAGCGAGGTATAGAAGTTGACCCCGAAAGATCAAAGCTATCATGGATATGAGGCCACCTCAAACCCAGGACAGAAGTCAAAAGCTTCATGGGTAAATTGCGGTACATTAGCCGTTTCGTCAATCGGTTGACTACTATGTGCGAGCCCATCTTCAAGCTCATGAAGAAGAATGTGGACACGAGAATGGACCGAAGAATGCCAAGATGCCTTTGACCGAGATCAAGGCATACTTAGTACATCCCCGTACTATGCCCCCACATAGACGAAGCCTCTTGCTGCTCTATCTCATCCTGGGAACACGGCGGTTGGGGCTATGCTTGCTCAAGAGAAGAAAGACTCTCGGGTAGAAAATGCCATTTACTTTGTCGTAGGAAGCTACAAGGGAGTGAGCTCAATTACTCGGCGTGTGAAAAAGACTTGTGCGGGGGCCAGTGCAGGTAGTCGGCAAGTTGAAGCATTATATGCGAAGCCCGCCCTGTGAATTTGGTCTCGAAAATGGACCCCATCAAGTACATCTTTGACAAGCCTTCCCTCTCGATGCGTCTAGCGAAGTGGTCCTTCTTCTTGGCGAGAATACGACATCAACTATGTGACCAGAAAGGCCATCGAGGGTCAAGCATTGTCGGATCACCTGGCGAACTTCCCGATAATGAAGACGAGAGGGCACGAACCCCAATTTCCGAGATGAAGGGATCTTTGCGGTTGAGCACGAAAATAGATGGCGGTTGTTCTTTGACGGAGCCGCTAACAAAAGAGGAAATGGTGTAGGAATGCTATTGGTCGATCAGAAAGATGAGCGTACCCTAGCCCTCAAGTTGAACTTTCTGCCACGAACAATGCCGGCGAGTATGAAGCTTTGCATTCTTTGGTTTTGGAGGCCGCCTTAGAAAGAAATGTCAAGGAGCTCGAAGTTTACGGAGACTCGGCCACGATCATCAACCAAGTCTCCGAAACAAGTGGAAGGCGTAGACCACTGTCTGACGGTATCATGCCCGTATGGAGGAGTTGGTTGACGGTTCCGAGAAGTGACTTTCCACTACTTGAGGAAAAGAGCAGTTCGCGAGATGCTCTAGCTACTCTAGCCTCATTGGTAGAGATCCCAGGGAAAAGCCATAAAGCCCTTGAGTGGGTAGAAGAGAAGCCCCGGCTTTACGTTTGTGAAGTGGACACGGGACCAGAGCCTATAAAGGAACCTTGGTATGTCAGTTACCAATTTCTCAAAGACGGAGAGTCGGCTTTCGAGAGACGAAGAAGGTAGACCAAAAGAAGGAGTCGAGCCAAAAGCTTGCAAGCCACGAAAAGGTTGGCTTCTCGGTATGTCATTCTAGGAGGCAACCTATACGAAGCGGTATCAAGGACCACTCCTCTTATGTGTCACTCAAGAAAGAGCCGGAGAGTTGATGGCCGAAGTCCACAATGGTCCACTGCGGTCCTCACATGAATGCCGAGCCACGATGCAAGTGATCCTCGAGAATGGGTTACTCTTTTGGATCTCCATGGAAGCAGTTGCGTTCGGCACGTCAGAACTGCGACAAATGCCGGCGGTTTGCCAACCTCAACCATCTCCCACCTCATGACACATGCTTGCATGAGCGACTCCTTGGCCGTTTGCAACTTGGGGCATTGACGTGATAGGGAAAATATCCGGCGAGGAAGCAATGGGCACGAGTTCGTGTTGGTAGCCATTGACTACTTCACCCAGTGGGTAGAGGCCAAGTCCTACAAGGTCCTCACTTCCCGAGAAAAGTGGCCCGAGTTCATCAAAGAAAACATAATGTGCGAGATATGGGGTGCCCAACGAGATCATTTCGATAATGGGTCACACTTCGAAGGAAGGCTGCGATAGGCTGGCATCGAGAATTCGAGTTACTCGCCACAAGTCGTCCCAGTCTGGACCTCAAACCAATGGGCCGTGGAAGGCTGCTAATAAGACACTCGAGCGGATCATCAGGAAGATGGCCACCGTGGTCGTGATTGGCCCGAAAAGCTGCACCTAGCACTCTGGGGCTACGAACGTCTGTCGGAACGGCCGCGGGAGAAACTCCTTTTGCCCTAACTTACGGGATGGAAGCGGTGTTACCGGTGGAGTTGGAAATCCCGTCATTAAGGGTCCTCTGGAAAAGCAGTGTCAATGAAGTGGAATGGTTGCGCGGCCGGCATGATGAGTTAGCCACCTTGACGAGAGAAGGCTAAAAGCCATGGAACACACAGAGCCTACCGGGCGAATGGCCGAGCGTTTGATAAAAGGTCGAGGCCGGAGACATCAAAGAGGGCGACTTAGTCGAAAGTAAAGCCCCCTACCGAGAGACAACCCCACAGGAAAATGGGAACCCGTCTGGATCGGCCCTTATGTGGTGCGAGAAAATCTTTTGTCGGGAGGAGCAATGAAGCTTGCGAGACTTGGATGGCAATCCCTTTGTCCACCCGGTCAATGGTGATAAACTCAGAAGATACTATGTACGATAAAAAAAAAAAAAATAATAATAAATAAAAAAAAAAAGAAGAAAAAAAAAAAGTGCAAAAAGAGTAATGCCCGGCTAAGTGAAGACCCCAAAGGGCGGTCTAGGCAAAAGACGAGGCTGCACATATAAAAAAAAAAAAAAAAAAAAAAGAAAGAAAAAAAAAAAAAAAGTGCAAAAAGAGTAATGCCCGGCTAAGTGAAAACCCCAAAAAGGGCGGTCTAGGCAAAAACGAGTTTGCACATAAAAAAATTATTAGTTCACGAGAATGAACTACGAAGACTGAGCCCCTTAGCCTTTCTTGTAAAGGGGAACGTAGGCAGCCATATATGGTTCGGTCTAAACAATAAAAAGGACGATTAAGTTTCCATGAAATGTGTCCTAAACAATAAAAAGGACAATTAAGCTTCCATGAAGTGTGTCCTAAATAGTAAAGGGCATTTCAGTTTTCATAAAACGGGTCCCAATCAATAAAAAAGACATTTGAATTTCCATGAAATGTGTCTTGATTAATTTCTAAAATAATATGCCTTGTTCATTACAAGTTAAAAACTTCTTGATGAGTTCAAGCACGGTCTACCTCTTAACTCTGCTAACTTTGCTAAAAAGATCTAAAATACAACAAAATGCCTAAATAAACTAATGTGTTTGCAAAATGGCAATAAGAGGATCTTGAGAAAAGACTTGTCGATCGTCATTATTTGAGTCTTCTTCAGTCTTCTTCCCTTTTCCTCGGCCTCGTCGAGTCTTCTTCCTTTTCTTCTCAATAATGTCGGTATCCCTCATCCCGACCTCTGGTATCCTTGCTGGAGCCTCTACCAACCCAGTGTTAATGAGCGCTCTCTCTATACGAGCACGAGTCCGCACCTCCTCCTCGAGCCTCGGTCGAAGGGCGACCTCGGACAATCTCTTGTGCCAGAGCCTCCGTATCTCGACCAAGTCACGATTGGTTATGGCAACTTCGCCTTAGCCTCGGTCTCCCTCGAGTCCTACTCGAGTCACGATCGGCTCCCAGTAAAGCTCGGCGTCTATCCTCCCAGATAGCACTGAGTCGTTCCCGTCTCCCTCTCGTACCGAGTCAAGTAGACGGTGGTCAAGATGGTGCTCTTCACTGCTCTGAAGATAGCCACAGGTGGGAAGCGAGTATGTGTCCAAGCCCTCGAGAAGAAAGAGAAGGCATTTGGATCTCTCATGTCCGATGACACCACCTCCATGGTCGGATGTCCTCCCGATCACTCGATGGCTCTGTAAAGCCCCAAGCTGCTGGATACCAAGCGGGGTATGTAGAAGGGCGACCGGCGGAATCCACGGAACCCTCGCGGCATAAGACTCTGAAATATCCTCTGATGCGCAACCTCCAATGTGGTATCCACCAACGGATGTCCGAAGTGGATAGCCTAGCCATCATCGGCTCCAGCTACCACATTCTCTTGCTAGGTGCACCTCTCAGAAATCACCCGAGGGCTGAGTCGTGAAAGCCCCGGCAAGCCAGAGCCTCTCCTGCGGCCAGCAAAGTCGACATAGCCAGGACTCCCGGACCTCATGAAAGCGGTCTCCCAGAGCCATCCTATCGATCCCATGAAATGTCTCTCCCAAAACCGGCGGGACAATATCCTTCCCGGCCACTGCGAGTCTCGACCATGTCCAAGAGGCCACTATGCCAGTCCCACGGACTCGGCGGTGAACAAAATAGAGAATACGCGAGAGAATGAAAGCATCCATAGCCACCGTGGTCGCAGCCATATCTGGAGACCCAGGCCTGCCGGGATATCGAGAAAGGTCAATCCTATCAGGGGCTACCATCATCCTCTCGGCCTCTCCCAAAGGAATGCTGCGAGAAAAGATGCAAGCTTTACCGTCAGGCACGTCTCCGATCAGCGGAATAGATATAGCCTCGGTCTCGGGACCCCAATCAAGGCTCACGAAGTCTTCGTGCGTTGGGACAATTTCGTTGTAAGAAAAGCGATAAACATGTCTCCGGACGTCCCGAGAACTTTCTTTGCGGCTCTCGCGAGATCCCAATCGGGCGGGAGATCCCTCAAATGCCATAAAGACTTGATCTTGAAGGAAGAATCAAGCAGCCCCTTGTGATTTTGGAAGTTATATCTCGCCCAAGATTGAAGACCGGATAGAAAATGGTCTCGTTTCCCCCTTTGCAATCTGACGGGATTCTCCATCGCAAAGTGATCAAAGATGGTGCTTTTAGGTCCAAAATATGCTCTGGGAACAATTGGGACAAGTCTAGAGTGAAAATGAAATGAAATGGCCAAGCCTTGCTTTTATTCGGAAAATAACCGGTTCGAGACAGAGCGTAGCCGCACGGCTACATTTGCCCTCGAGCCATGCCGCACGGCTACATTAGCCCTCTGCGAGAAAAAAATTCTGCGGCAACCAAAGATTCTTGCCCAAGGGAGTTTTCACCCCACTTTTTCAACCAAACACTGTACAAAAACATATCCGAAGCCATTCAAGCATTTATACACCATTATAAATCATTTTGGCCCGGTTTCGGCCCCAATTCCAAGCAAAAAAGTCGCCCCAGGCTCGGATAATATGCAAATTGAAAAAGGATGAATCAGAAAAGCAAATAAAACATAAATACAATGTTTTCGCCCCATCGGCGCCCAAATAAAGCAAAAAATAAACAAGTTGTGCATAAAAATTGTAAATTGTTTGTTTTTGTTCCAAATCTATTCTAGAGACCTCCTAGGCCTCAGATTCTTCTTCATCTTCATCATTGCTCGGCTCATAAATGCTAGCCTCCCTCATCGAGTCCTCACAGTCGCTCACATCGAGATAGATGGACATTATCGTGCCGTACTCGGCCAGTGCTCCCGAGAATGTCGGCGTTGGGTCCCCGCCCGAGGCGTAGCCTTTGGAAGAGTACTCAGAGGCCGATGAGGTAGGCCTTTGTGCCCCAGACGTGCCGTCTCTTGCGCCCGAGCTCCTGTGCATCAGCTGCCGCCTTCGAAGCGCGAGCCGGCTTCCTCGAAGAGGCCAGGCACATGTCCTTCCGGCCCACAATGCACTTTAACCGGCCTATCGTAAGTGCGATTGGAACACGAGAAAAAGAAGAAAAATCTCGAGAAAATCTCGGAAAATTGCAAAAAGCGAAAATGCGAAAGCTAAAAGGGAATAAGACCCTAAGAGTACACTTACGAGTGCTATCGGGCGGCAAGGTGTCTTGGGGCTCCCTAGCATCGGGGACGGGTATCCTCATCCTCCTCGGCACTCCATGGACCACGTAGGACGGATGTGCGGGAGGGATCGGCGGGTCGATAGGCTCATCACTCCCCAGCTATCCACACAGTGACCGCCGGCTTCACTAGCACGTGGCGTCCTCGGGCGGCTCCACAAACACGGCGTAGGGGTGTCCATATCAAAATACTCCTCCGCGGCCGCGCACACTGGTACCTCTCAATCTCATCCAGGCCGAGTCCACAGGCTGCGGCATCCGTCTTTGGAGGGTCGAGAAGGAGTAATGGCATCTAGTGGGGAACATGACCATCTTTGCCTCGAAGCGGTCCCCAGTAGATGACATCACATGTCGGCCACAGTGAGCCACCTCCTGCGCCTCGTCACCTCTATAGCATCTCCCGGCCAAGATCTCGGATACACCCCGGGGGTAGAAGTCCGCTCCATCGTGCCCGTCCACATTGATGACCGGCCTCACCATTTTGTAGTCGAAGGTAATCCGGGTCTTCCCAGTGAATTTATCTCTCGCATCTCCCCTCCGGCGAACCATAGCGGGGAAGATGGTGACATCACTCTCTTTGGTTCCCGAGGAAGAACCCGATCACCTCGCAAAACCAGGCTGCATGTTCAAAACATCAAAAGGTCATTTTCTCTCTTATAAAAGTCTCAAGACGGGGAAAAGAAAAGAAAAAAAAAGGAGACTACCTCGAGGGCAAATGAAAAGCGAGTCCATCGAAGCGGCCTTGTTCATTTGTACATGTCCAACGAAGTAGAGCTCCGCCAATCCGGCCTCTCCCGAGAGAGTCCCAATCCCATCAACATCCTCCCGAGAGAGTCGAGGAGGCAAGTCATAGCTATCGTCCCGAGAATTGGCAAAGATGGTGGCGATAGCATCAACCATATGAATGCTACAGCCGGCTGGCTGTGCGGTCACATCATTAGCGACAAAATTACGCATGCTAGTACGAGCTGCCACCTCGACATTCCGTGTCTCCATCCCGGCCCCTTGGGAATCGGCTCAAATCGACCAAAGCACGGAACTCCTCGGCCGTAATATGGTCTCTCCAAGTCACGGGCCTCCCGGTGAGCGTAAGCCGTAATAGCGGTGAAATCGGCGGGAGTCCTTTGTCGGCTCTCCCGGCTCGGGTGAAAGCTATGTGTCTTGTCCACGGAACTCGAAAGGGCTGGACCAAGCCACTTGCTCTTCGAGGTGATGTGGAACACCCTAGGCCGATAGCCTCTACAAATGCATCCGGGCGGTAGCCCTCACTTGTTGCTTGGGATTTACCCCATCCTTCTCAAAATCCGGCATCCTCTGCAGCTTGACCGCTATCTCAGAGCGGTCCTCTAGACTTGTTCTCCTGTAGACAAGCACATCAAAAGAAGCGTCGATCCTTCATATCATTTCAAAAGCATGCATATATTCAAAAGTGCACATATTTTCAAAAGAAAAGCATTCATAAAAGTTTTTCTAGCATAACTTTTGCATAAGCGATGTCTTTCATCACTTGAAACGCGTCATTGCTTTCCTAAAGCACAAAATCACAATTTTCGCACATAAGCATTATTTTTCAAAAAATGGCATGCATGAATCATTTTCATCTTCCAAAATCATGTTTTCTCATTGAAAATCAGAATTTTGACCTAGTTCTAGCACAAGGCAAGAACTTCGAGTCTCATATTTTGAAAAAATTCTCATTCTTACTTCATTTTGCGAGAAAAAAGTGAGTCATTCTCATAATTTACGTCAAATAAAATTGCACATGCATATTCTTAGCCTCATAGGTTGTTCATGCATCTCAAAATCATTCAAAAAAAAATCATTCAAAATCCTATAATTCGGGTCAAGCCCTAAATCATTCAAAAATCAAGCAAAATCATCGGATTTGAGCAAAATGAGAATGCTTACCCCAGCGATCGCGGGTTCGTTGATTTGTGCTCCCTTCTCCCGGATAAAGCTCCGATGGAGGCGTAAGGAAGTCATACTTCCCTCTCTAAAGTCCTCACGAGCTCCTTCCTCCTCCTTCTCGCGGCCGCCGAGATGTTTCTCCTTGCTTGCCTTGGTATGGGATTGCCCTCACGGATCCATTTCAAATCAAGGGAAGCAAAAGGGTTGAAGAATTTCGAAATTCTCTCTCTCTCTTCTCTCTCTCTGCGTTCTTGGCGGCGACAAGTGCCCGATGCCCGTTGAAAACCTGATTTTAAATAATGCAGGAAAAAACGGGCTTCTAGCCGTACGGCTTCTTTTCTCCATCTCATGCGGGCGGCCTCATTCGCTACGGCGAAATTACAATCCACCTTTGGACCTTCCACTTGGGCATGCAATTTCCGTTATCTTTTAACCAAGATAACATCTTTTCGAAAAATATCCCTTATCTCTTTAGCAATCGAAGCTTTATTCCCGGTCGCCTCAGTTAACTCCGTTATAACGGGATAACACTAGGTGACAACCTCAGAATTGTCGGAACTCTAAACTTGTGCTACCTCTATCCAGCGAATAGTGAAGTATGCCCAAGTCATTCCAACTTGTGCTACCTCTATCCGCGAATAGTGAAGTATGCCCAAGTCATTCCAACTTGTGCTACCTCTATCAGCGAATAGTGAAGTATGCCCAAGTCATTCCAACTTGTGCTACCTCTATCAGCGAATAGTGAAGTATGCCCCAGTCATTCCAACTGGTGCTACCTCTATCAGCGAATAGTGAAGTATGCCCAAGTCATTCCAACTTGTGCTACCTCTATCCGCGAATAGTGAAGTATGCCCAAGTCATTCCAACTTGTGCTACCTCTATCCGCGAATAGTGAAGTATGCCCAAGTCATTTCAAATTGTGCTACTGCTATCCGCGAATAGTGACGTACGCTCAAGTTTCCCAACTTAAGTTACCTCTATCTCGCGTCATAAAGAGATAGTGCCATAAGCTCTAGCTTCATCGGGTGTGACCTCGGGAATGTCAAAATCCCAAGGATCCTAGACATCGTTCCTAACTATCTAGTGATGCTTGAACTACGATCAAGGCTTGATTCCTCAGGGATACGTAGGTAGCCTTTTATAAAGGTTCAGCCATTCGACCACTTTGGTCACCTTTGTTTCTTTGTCACTCCTCGGTGATAAAGCGCCCCCTCATAAAAGTTCAAATATTCGACCACAGGGTCACTCCTAGCATGTCCCCGGTAGGATCAATTGCTTGACCTCCTAGGTCATTTTCTCTTCTTCCTTCCCCGGCGGATCCTAAGCCCGAACTACGGCTGGCTTGATTCCTCAGGGATACGTAGGTAGCCTTCCAAAGGTTCGGCCACTCGACCACCTCGGTCTCCCAATCCGTCTCGGCATTCGCCGAGATCGGATCCTTTTCTATCGACAACCCCACTCGCCTTGCAAGTGACGTTGCCGAGGGCTTCTGTAAGTACCCAAATCGGCTCATGCCTTAGGTTAATTTTCCCGACATTTCGGTAAGTTTTCCGGTAATTCCCAGGACCTTCCTAGTGTTAGGAAATGTCTGGAGCAGTCAAATTTAAATTAGGGCTGTAAGGAGCCTTCCTAATTAAGAAAACACGTTTTTCTTAATTAGGGAGAAGCTTCTAGAATGATGCCACCTTGCGTGGTTCTAGAATCTTTGAGTCATTGTGGATAAGACCGCACGGCCTCATTTGCGAAAGGGCTGCGGCCGCATGCGGCTTCATTAGCCTTATCAGGGCCTTTATAAATAGAGCCCTCCTCTACCCATTTCAAGAAGAACAACAACACAAACAATCACACACACACAGCTCCATAGCCGAGTCCAGGACGTGAAGAAAAACCCTTGAAGGCTCAAGAAGGCGAAGAAGAAGCTCAAGAAGCCATCTCCCTCCTCCTTGAAGACCCGAGAAGAACCTCTCCTCCTAGCTCCGTCCGAAGAAGCGAAGGAAACGATTGGTAACCTCGCACGCCTAACCTTGCATTTTAATTGATATACTTGCTCATTGCATTCATATATCTTGCTTGGGACTTGGCATTTATTCATAAAGATCATATCTTTATCACCCCTTTCCCCTTTGCATGCATTAAGACCTCATTTGTCATAAAAATGTAGTCTTTTTCATAAAGGTGCATCCTTTGCACCTAAAATCCCTATTTTCCAATAAAAATGTTATCTTTATGCATCATTTGCATATAAAGATCAAATCTTTTTTCAATAAAAATGCATCCTTTGCATCAAAACCCCCTTTTTCAATGCATCATTTGCATAAAAATCAAATCTTTATGCATCATTTGCATAAAGATCATTTCTTTAAATCAAAAAGCATCATTTGCAACCTAAAAATGTCATCTTTTCATTAAAGAGTCATTTTTCATCATGCATTTCCCCTTTCCCCCAACCTTGGAACGGACCGGTGTAAAAGTTCTCATCTTTGCATCGTTCCTTCCATTAAAGGTTCATGATTTCTTTAGGAAAAGGATAACCTTGAACCCTATATCTCCGATTATCGCTTAAGAATGAGTATGAAGCCTCTATACGAGCTCGGCCCGTCTTAAAGCGTAGGATTGATGGGCTAAGGACATTCCTTCCTAAAGAACCTCATCTTTGACCCAAAGAGAGTCATTCTCTCGATCACGCAAGTCGAGGGTCCCGAGGTTTAAAATGCGATGATCATAAGTCATAAGATGAGGACGGGATCATAATCCCAAATACATAAATTCAAGGAATCGGCGACAACCAACAAATGGTTTGTACGTCCGGAAGACAACTTGGGACATTCCCCCCCTTATTTTCAAACACATGCACACAAAGAAAGCACGCAAGCAAACATGATTAATGAAATCTAGGGAGACTTGCTCCGGCAAGGCACTTTGGGTGAACGCCAAACGTTCTTCCCAAGGGGTAACTTAACCTCCGAACCCATAAAACCTTTTTTTCAAAGTTTTGAGGTAATCAAAATGGCGTGGCGACTCCGTTTTTCAAATAACTCGGATGTCTTCAAACTCGCGTGAATTCCAATAAACAAAAGAATTTGGGCACCACATTCACATCGGCGTGAGGCATACCCTGCCTATACCGCTCCAAATCTGCCTCAGCTATGAGCAAAGGATATTGCATGTGAAGAGGCGGATCCCTCGGAACCAAGAGGACAGACCCCAGAGCATGCTGGCAAGACACCCTCTCGCCCAGATACATCACGTCACAATGGAGCCCCATCAGCAGCTTCCACTGACGTGTAATCTCCCCTGCAGCATGCACCACGAAGTGATCAAGCCGACTCCACCAGGTCAGGCTAATACTCGGAGAAAAATCTCGGTCCATGGCCAGAGACGCCACCACATAAATCAATCGGGTGCGCTCCCTCGACTTTGCCGGCTTCCTCGCCACCTTCTGCCAAGTCAACATGGCAGGGAATAAATGCGTATATGCCTCCCTGGTATCCCACGTATGCGGGTGAAACACCTCGAAGAGCCACACCTGTTGAACACAAGGAAAGTTATGTCAGCTACAAAGCAGATACATACGAGTACAAGTGAGACAAGGAAGAGAAAAAGAAAGAAACTCACATCCAAAGCAAACTGAAAACAGCCTAATGAGTTTTCCTCTCCCCGAGAGAACTTGTCCAACGCATAATAGACCTCGGCCAGACCGGCCTCTCCCCAAGCGTACCCTCTCACGGCCTCCAGGTTGGTCAGAGAGCGGAGCAGAGCAAAATGACATATCGTGTCAGCAGTGGGGAACAGGGTAGCTGACAAAGCGAACCACATAAACCCTCGAGCCAAGCACTCCGCTGTCATCCTCACGGAGCCAGCCAAATACTCCTCGATGCCCCTCCTCAAGTGAGCCTCCATCGGCCCGTACCGAATACCCAGGCCCCTGGCATCGGTAATATCAAATCCAAGCAGCTCCGACAACTGTTCCCTGGTGAAGCCATCAAACCACTCAATGGTGTTGCCCCGGAAGGACAACCCAGTAATCGCCGCAAAATCAGTGGGTGTCACGGTCGCCTCCCCCTACCTAAAATGGAATGTGTGGGTCGTGTCCCATCAGTACTCGCTCAGGGCAACATGAAGTACCTTCGCCCTTTGCGTCAAAGCCACCACGGCTACCGAACTGATAAAGCCTGCCAGGCCAGAGTCAATTACGAACTGTCGTGGACTCCTCTCGTCGTCCCGAGCCACATCTGGGAACATCTCCCACAACTGGCAGATCGCCTCAACAACCCCCCTACTCTTCACATTACGCACATCAATCGGCCCTCGCCCCTGCAGGTGAACACGGCAAAAGTATGTTATTACAGAGATAACGTACACAGACAAATATCAAAAATTGCATAAAACATATCATCACAGATATAGGTTCATTTTCCTAAAAATATTTCCATCCCAGTTGGAGTATTAATGGTCCAGTTTCAAAAACCCGTTCATTAACGGTTCATTTTCTTAAAAATATTTCCATCCCAGTTGGAGTATTAACGGTCCAGTTTCAAAAACCCGTTCATCAACGGTTCATTTTCCTAAAAATATTTCCATCCCAGTTGGAGTATTAACGGTCCAGTTTCAAAAACCCGTTCATCAATGGTTCATTTTCCTAAAAATATTTCCATCCCAGTTGGAGTATTAACGGTCCAGTTTCAAAAACCCGTTCATAAAAATATTTCCATCCCAGTTGGAGTATTAACGGTCCAGTTTCAAAAACCCGTTCATTAATGATTCATTTTCCTAAAAATATTTCCATCCTAGTTGGAGTAATAACGGTCCAGTTTCAAAAACCCGTTCATCAACGGTTCATTTTCCTAAAAATATTTCCATCCCAGTTGGAGTATTAACGGTTCAGTTTCAAAAACCCGTTCATTAACGGTTCCCTTTTCCTAAAAATATTTCCATCTTAGTTGGAGTATTAACGGTTCAGTTTCAAAAACCCGTTCATCAACGGTTCCCTTTTCCTAAAAATATTTCCATCCCAGTTGGAGTATTAACGGTTCGGTTTCAAAAACCCGTTCATCAACGGTTCATTTTCCTAAAAATATTTCCATCCCAGTTGGAGTATTAACGATCTTGTTTCAAAAACCCGTCATCAACGGTTCATTTTCCTAAAAATATTTCCATCCCAGTTGGAGTATTAACGGTTTAGTTTCAAAAACCCGTTCATTAACGGTTCCCTTTTCCTAAAAATATTTCCATCCCAGTTGGAGTATTAACGGTTCAGTTTCAAAAACCCGTTCATTAACGGTTCCCTTTTCCTAAAAATATTTCCATCCCAGTTGGAGTATTAACGGTCCAGTTTCAAAAACCCGTTCATCAACGGTTCATTTTCCTAAAAATATTTTCATCCCAGTTGGAGTGTTAACGGTCCAGTTTCAAAAATCCGTTCATTAACGGTTCCCTTTTCCTAAAAATATTTCCATCCCAGTTGGAGTATTAACGGTTCAGTTTCAAAAACCCATTCGTTAACGGTACCCTTTTCCTAAAAATATTTTTGTCCCAGTCAAAGTATTAACAGTTCAAAATCCCAAAAATGTTCAAGTCATTTCGAAAACTCCGTCAAACCCGGATTTTTCAAAACATTTCGAAAACTCCGTCGAACCCGGAACTTTCAAAACATTTCGAAAACTCCGTCGAACCCGGAACTTTCAAAACACCTCGAAAAACCCGTCCAAATCGAAACTTTCAAAATTTACTCCGTCCCGAATTAAACTCACTTTAAATTTGGAAAACACCCCTAGACATAGAGTTTTTCTGCCAAAATTTTTATGTTGTCTACCTGTAACATCAATTGAGCTAAGCTACAGTCAATTTCAACAAAGGGGCATCACAAGGTCAAAAGCCCCAAATCGGGCACCAAGAACCCTAACTCATCTCTATTCAAAATTCCCAAAATTCAAGAATGCAAATTCTAAAAATTAACGGAATATAGAGGATGCTAACCTTCCTTGCAATCCCCTCCTTGGATTTGTGGCAATCCCGAGCCTGATAAAACTCGGGTGGATCCAAAGGAAGATCGGTAGTTCGCGCCGTCCTCCTTAGAATCGCTCTCTCATTGTCGGTCCTCCTATGTCGACCCCTTCGTCCTAATCCAGCTTCCATGATGATAATCTTTCAAAGATTTGAACAAAACTCGCAAAAAGGTGGAGAAATTTCACTCTTTTCTCTCTTCTCTCTCGCCTGAAATGGTGAATTTTGGTCTGGTTTGCGTCGGCCTTGGCGCTGACTTAAATCTGTCCAAATTAAAGAAGGGTCCGACCGGCTTGTTTTACGCCATGGTCTTTTTTTTTGCCACTTTGGCCCCTCAGCTTTCCAAAACTCCGAATTTAACACTTTTGGCCCCCAAAAGTTAAAAAATTTCCCAGTTAGACATTTCTAACGTCCCCTCCCCCGAGGATGAATCTCAATTAGACATTTCTAACGCCCCGTCTCCAGACGTTAAAATTCTCGTTAGTTCTCACTAACATTCTGTCTTCGGACGTTAAATCTCAAACCGTCTTCGGACGTTAAATCACGATTCCGTCTCCAGACGTTAAAATTCTCGTTAGTTCTCACTAACATTCTGTCTTCGGACGTTAAATCTCAAGCCGTCTTGGGACGTTAAATCTTAATTTCGTCTCCAGACGTTAAAATTCTCGTTAGTTCTCACTAACATTCTGTCTTCGGTCGTTAAATCTCAAACCGTCTTCGGATGTTAAATCACGATTCCGTCTCCAGACGTTAAATTTCTCGTTAGTCCTCACTAACACTCTGTCTTCGGACGTTAAATCTCAAACCGTCTTCGGACGTTAAATCACGATTCCGTCTCCAGACATTAAATTTCTCGTTAGTCTTCACTAACACTCTGTCTTCGGACGTTAAATCTCAAACCATCTTCGGACGTTAAATCATGATTCCGTCTCCAGACGTTAAATTTCTCGTTAGTCCTCACTAACACTCCGTCTTCGGACTTTAAATCACGATTCCGTCTCCAGACGTTAAATTTCTCGTAAGTCTACACTAATATTCTGTCTTCGGACGTTAAATCTCAACCCGTCTTCGGACGTTAAATCACGATTCCGTCTCCAGACGTTAAAATTCTTGTTAGTTCTCACTAAGATTCTGTCTTCGGATGTTAAATCTCAAGCCGTCTTCGGACGTTAAATCACAATTCCGTCTCTAGACGTTAAATTTCTCGTTAGTCCTCACTAACACTCTGTCTTCGGACGTTAAATCTCAATTACCACCTTCAGAAGGCAAATCAGCCGCCATAGTAAGCCCGAGTATCTTTTCGCTCCCGCAAGTGAACCTTCAATTCCCCGGCCGTCAATCGTAAGTCCGACCACCCCATTTCAGCGAAAATCACTATAAGCCCGCACAACAATCCCTCCTTGGCCATCATCGTAAGCCCGAACACCATATCCCCAGTGGACAAAAGATGAGCGGAAAATCAACATAAGCCCGCACAACCATCCTTTCTCGACCGTCATTTCCATCGAATTCCCAGCATAAGATCCCGCTTCCTCCGTATATCAGAATACGCCGTCAGGGACGGACATTTCTCACATCCTTTCAGAATACGCCGTTAGGGACAGACATTTCTCATATCCTTTCAGAATACGCTATCAGGGACGGACATTTCTCACATCCTTTCAGAATACGCCGTCAGGGACGCACATTTCTCACATTCTATCAGAATACGCCGTAAGGGACGGACATTTCTCGTATCCTTTCAGAATATGCCGTCAGGGACGGACATTTCTCACACCCTTTCAGTCTCCCGTAGGTTCAGACGCCTCCCAATAGTCTCACTCAGGTCTAGATGCCTCTGAATCAGTCTCAACCAGGACGAACTCCTCCTAATCATTCCCCCAGAGGTCGAGGCCCTACGCAATACCCTCGCAACTACGAACTACGATCGGCTTGATTCCCGCTCGGGATACGTAGGAATCCTCTCGCTAAGGGTCCAGCCAGTTGACCGCTCAGGTCTCGCGAAGTAAGGCATCCCCCGATTTGGATCCTTATCTTTTTCAACGACCCCACTTCCTTCGAAAGTGACGTCGCTGAGGGGCTACTGTAAGTACCCAAATCCGGATCGTCAAAATCTGTTAAAAGTTAACCGGAATCCATTAACTGGCCCTTTCAAGGTTAACCAGAATCCGTTAACTGTCCCTTTCCAGGTTAACCGGAACCCGTTAAGCTCCCCACTCTCGAGTCAACGAGAAATCGCAGGACTGCCCCGTGCATCCCGAAATCAAAGTGTACTCAACACACGTTATCACATATCCTTTCAGAATACGCTGTCAAGGACGGACATTTCTCATATCCTTTCAGAATACGCTTTCAGGGACGGACATTTCTCACATCCTTTCAGAATACGCCGTCAGGGACGCACATTTCTCACATTCTATCAGAATACGCCGTCAGGGATGGACATTTCTCGCATCCTATCAGAATACGCAGTCAGGAACGGACATTTCTCATATCCTTTCAGAATACGCCGTCAGGAACAGACATTTTTCATATCCTCTCGTAATACGCAGTCAGGGACGGACATTTCTCGCATCCTATCAGAATACGCCGTCAGGAACGGACATTTTTCATATCCTTTCAGAATACACTGTCAGGAACGGACATTTCTCATATCCTCTCAGAATACGCCATCAGGGATGGACATTTCTCGCATCCTATCAGAATACGCCGTCAGGAACAGACATTTCTCATATCCTTTCAGAATACGCCGTCAGGGACGGACATTTCTCATATCCTTTCAGAATACGCCGTCTGGGACGGACATTTCTCGCATCCTATCAGAATACGCTATCAGGGACGGACATTTCTCACATCCTTTCAGAATACGCCGTCAGGGACGGACATTTCTCGTATCCTTTCAGAATATGCCGTCAGGGACGAACATTTCTCACACCCTTTCAGTCTCCCGTAGGTTCAGACGCCTCCCAATAGTCTCACTCAGGTCTAGATGCCTCCGAATCAGTCTCAACCAGGACGAACTCCTCCTAATCATTCCCCCAGAGGTCGAGGCCCTACGCAGTACCCTCGCAACTATGAACTACGATCGGCTTGATTCTCGCTCGGGATACGTAGGAATCCTCTCGCTAAGGGTCCAGCCAGTTGACCGCCCAGGTCTCGCGAAGTAAGGCATCCCCCGATTTGGATCCTTATCTTTTTCAACGACCCCACTTCCTTCGAAAGTGACGTCGCTGAGGGGCTACTGTAAGTACCCAAATCCGGATCGTCAAAATCCGTTAAAAGTTAATCGGAATCCGTTAACTGGCCCTTTCCAGGTTAACCAGAATCCGTTAACTGGCCCTTTCCAGGTTAACCGGAACCCGTTAAGCTCCCCACTCTCGAGTCAACGAGAAATCGCAGGACTGCCCCGTGCATCCCAAAATCAAAGTGTACTCAACACACGTTATCACACATAAAAGTACAACTTTCCTCGAAAAGCGCACTTTCCGACATTTCCCGGGGGTGTTTCGGACATTTTCCGGACAGTTATTTAAAAAACGGACAAAACCGGGAATAACGGGACAAAATCCCTAGCCTAGGTGAGTCACAGGGACACGTGGCACGCATGACAAGCCCCACAAATCAACATCAATCAAATTCGATGGTGAAAAGACCAAAATACCCTTGATTTTGAATGACTGGCCGTCCGGCCTGTTTTACACCAAAAACCAGAATTCCCATCAAGTCCCTGGAATTTCCAAAATACCCAAACCCCCCCCCCCAAATTGAGCCCTATGCCGGCCGGCCTGTTTTGCATTTACACCCTATAAATACAAGGGCTGTCATTTGTAAAAGAAAGAGAAAAACATTAACCCTCTCCCTCAAAATCTCACGGCCCTAGGCAGTTCTACCCCCTCCCGAGCCCCATTTTGTCTCAATTTGCGTGAAACCCCATTTTCTGACCAAACACGAGCAAAAAAACCTCGAAACACCTTTTAAAACACCAAAACCGTATCCCGTATACGTAAACTGAGTCAAAGAGTCAACCCCTAGCCATAGGTAAAACTCTTTCTCTCTAAAACTCATTTCGCCTCGATTTACGTGTCAACCGCTATTATCGTGTCGGTTGAAACTTTCGAAATGTAGACGTAACGCCGTCTACGTGGTTCGATACATTTTACCCCAAAATCATCTTCTCTCCCGTAAGAGAAGTAATTTCAGGTTAAAATGGCGTTCCGGCCCTGTTTTTTACGTTTATGTTATTTACGGTCCGGATCGTTTGGTCCGTCGATTTGCACATTTACCGTCCGAACCGTTTGGTTCGTGATCGTCATTTACTAAGTTCGGATCGTTTGATCCGTCGATATCATCATTTAATTTATATGCCTTTACAACTCCGAGCCGTTTGGCTCGTCGATCGCACTTTTACCGTCCGGATCGTTTGATTCCGTTGATACCGCATTTTAAATACTGTCATTTACAAGTCCGAGCAGTTTGGCTTGTGATAGTATTTACTTATAAAGTTTGAGTCGCAAAACGACTCGTTGATCGCATGTCATTTAAATACCTCTTTTCATAAAATTGGTAACAATGTAATGCCCGGTTCAAAACCGGAGTTCGTCATTCGAACTCCTTTTCAAAAAAATGCGCAAATCAACGTTTGGCATCCAAACGCTCATTTTCGACTCAAAAACCCGATGTTTGACATTCAAACGCTCCTTTTATTAAAATCAACGTTTGACATTCAAACTAAAGATTTAAGCTCGTCCTCGAATGCCATTTTCAAAATAACTCAAAACCGACGTTTGTCATTCAAACGCTCGTTTTTTCATCATAAAATCAACGTTTGTCACTCAAACCAAGATTAAGCTTGACATTCAAGCCCCCTTTTTAAAATGCAACTCACACACACACACATGCACACAATTTCGAGAAAGGTAGAATGACTCGTCATACGAGGCATTTCGGGTGATCTCACTATACTCTTCCCGAAACGTAACGTGACCTCCGAACCTAACAATCTCTGGTACAAAAAATCTATTTTTAAAGTTTGGGCTCATAATACAAAACGTCACATTAAAGCCATTTTCCAAGATTGGGCTCATAATACAAAACTCCACTTTTTCAAAGTCTTTTCCATGTTTTGGCTACCAATCAAAACGACACCCCACTTTTCTCAAACTCAGCCATTCTCAACATTTGGGCTCATAATAAAAAACCGCGTGGCGACTCCTCCCTCTCTCTGGATGTGAGGTCCCAAGTTTTTTTGCGAAATGGCTGCTCGCCGCGCCCCCCCGCGCACGATCCGGGTAATTTCAAATACACCAGTCAGGTCCTCTTCAAGATGTGAAGATTCACAAATAACCTTTGATCAAGATGACACAACAGATATCATAGGTCCACACCATGATGGACTAGTAATCACCTTGCAGATAGCAAATTGCAAGGTGAAAAGTATTCTTATCGACAATGGCAGTTCAGTTAACCTGATGATGCTTAGAACCTTGAAGGAAATGGGCATTCCAGACTCTGAAGTTGTAAAGAACTCTTCTGTGTTAATTGGATTCAGTGGTGAAACCAAGCAAACAGTGGGAGAAATCAGATTACCTATATATGTTCATGGTGTCAACTCTATGGAACGGTTTTGTGTTATAGATTGCCCGTCTTCATATAATACTATTCTTGCCAGGCCATGGATACATAATATGAGGGCCATACCATCTACATACCATCCGTGTGTCAAATTACCAACACCGTGGGGGATAATCATGCTTAAAGGAGATCAATAGATAGCCAAGGAATGTTACAAGACCTCCATGAAAGCCTCATCCGCATCTTGTCAAAAATAGCAATAAAAAATGACCTTATATCTTCAACATGTCAAAGTCATTCCAAGTGCCATATCTTTCACATTATCAAAAAAGTTCCGAAGAAGGTAAACTCAAGAGTAGATGCCCTATCTTAATATTCAACATGTCAAGCAACTTGAGGTCTAGATCGTAATAATCAGACTGGGGGCATCTCGATTATTAAGGTCCAGAGGATATGCAAAGCCTTCTGATTATCCTATTTTATGTAAGTCAAGCACATATTCAGTATCTTTGATTTCAGGTACACCTTCTTCAATTATATTTGTTTTCTTATTTCCTTTTATTTCTCTTTTACCTCTTTTATGAAACACTACTAACTTAAGAATCAGAGGGGTGTTAGCTAAGCTAACACCCAACCCTAACGTGTTTCTGTTTTGCAAGTTCCCAAGTACTTATATGTTCAACATGCAAGAGGAAAGCTTAAATCCATCTGCATCACAAGGTGAAGATAGCTCCTGTCCTAGGATGTAAGGTACAATACCATCCAATCTAATTAAAAGATTATGCATCATTTCTATAGATTGCCTATTATCTGAAATTATGCCTAAGCGCACACTTTTCACTACATGTGAACCAAATGCTCAAGGTTGTAACATTTACATGTTACTCAGTGCAACGTTTACATGTTACTCACAACATAAGGTTGTAACATTTACATGTTACTCACAACTTAAGGTTGTAACATTGGCATGTTACTCACAAAGTTCTAAAGGTTAAACACATTCAGTGTTTCATACGATCAAAAGAATCCTTGGATAAAAATCTAATTGTTTCCTTACTAAAATAACCAAATTTAGCTCATGCCAACATTAGCATGGCACATCAAAAACCAAAATCGTATGCCAACAAAGGCGTACCCAATGTTTACAGCTAAAATCAAATTCGTATACCAATAAAGGCATACCAAAATATTACAAATTAAAGACATTGTTTTTTAGGACACACCCTCAGCAAAAACTTAAAAGACTTGAAATTAAAATTTTTTTTTCAACTAAAGAAAGTTTTTTACTTCTCCCCTTGGCCTGCTGCTGCAATGGTACCGTTTCCTTTCTCTTCTTTCTCATTGTTAACTTTGTCCTTGCCCTCATCCACGTCCGACATATCATCATCAACTTTACTAGCTGTAACATCAGCATCTGGAGAATTTACTTTATCGCCGTCCACATCTTCTCCAAGGTATATCTTCAGCATGCGGCGAGCTTCTTTGACATCCCATGAAAGGTGCTTGCCATCCTTGAAGTCTTGCATCATGGCAACCCTAGTTTACAGCACCATCCTTGCAGCATCATTTATGAATTTTTCGTTTGCTTCATTCAACTCCCTCATTCAATCAGCTTTAATGTTAGAAAACTTTTCAGATTGTTCCAAAACCAATTTATTCAGACTCTCATTCTCTTTTCCTCTCTCTTTACACTCATTGGCATAAACTTTGAGTTCCTTATCAGACTTGTCAGCTCTTGCACTTTCATGCTTGGCCTTTTGATCCAAAATCTTCACTCTATCCTCCAGAATCCCTATCTCCTTCACCAGAAATTCAGTCAAACCTACAGACTGAAGTATCCCACAGGTCAGTTAACCATTCAAAAATAGCAACTTAAAGATGTGAGCTAAAGCAAACCATTACCTGATCCTTACACTTGTTAAGTGTGTTGTTGATAGCTTCCACAGCAGATTCAACATGCCACTCCTCTCCCTTCACTACTCTTATAATCTCAACATCTTCCACCTTCCTTTTCTTAGATTTTGAAGTCGAGCTTTCCCCTCTTGGGAAAGGAGGCTTTCCAACTTCAAGATTACCTTCCTTCTTCACCTCGGCTCTGACCTTAATCCTTGACATAACATCATCCATGGTGAAACCTCCAGCTTGTGAACGGTTAACTGTCAGAAGAGTTTGGAATGATAAGAAACTAAACCAAAATTTCATATTACAAAGATACAAATTCATTTTTACCTGAAGACATCTTGTTGGTGCTTGGTTCCGGTGAGTCTCTACTTTCAAATCTCTCTCCTGTATCCTCTTCTTCAGTACTTGCAACCTCAAACTCCATTGGCAATGGTTTATACTTACGAATATTCGCTGACAAATTCTAAATTTTCTTCACATTGGCATATGTATTATCCTTCTCTGGGAACAACACGCTCAACTTAGCAACATGACAATTTAGAAAGGTAAGCAACAAAGTTACGCAGAAATAATGGCAAAACAGAAGATGCTGAAAGGAAAATCAAGGTTATACCTTGAGACCTCCACTTTGTGTTCAACTTATTCCCCCCTTTCCAAAGTGTCCTTTCTCACATAAAAGAATTTATTCTTCCAACCTCTATCATGTGCTTCAAACCCTATCACTAGATTATCTGCAGACGTTTTAGCCCTAAAATTGTATCTGTGAGGGTCAAAAGACCTAATTTCAGACGTAAAGGCCCACTCTTCTAAATAAACGGGCACGCTAGTCTCAAGGGCAAGTCTATCCAAGTTTTGGAGAATCCTCCACCCTACAGGCATAAGTTGTGGATACGCTAACTTGGTTGCCTTGAAGAAACGGTTCACTAAAGGGGAGAAAGGGAATTTAAGGCCAATACTGAAGGGATATTCAAGGAATCCAACCCACTCTTTTGAAACGCAATCGGCCGTAAAGGATTTGTCGGGGATCAAGAGTTCAGCACCTACTGGAAAGGCGTTCCGTTTAACTAAGTTATCTATATGAGTCTGCTTTATTGAAGTCCTTTCAGAGTTGGACTTAAGAAGTTCAAGGTGAATGAAACCCTTAGGAAGGACAGGGACATTATCTTTCTTACACATACTCAAAATGCTTAGAAAACCAAAATCAATGAAAGCTTGGAGAAAATCGACTTACCTAAAGGAGGACGACGACAATGGAAGGTGATTGCTAGAATAAACCTTTTGAATCGACGAAAAGATGGCTTATTTATGGGAGGTTATAGGCAGTTATGAGAGCCCTACCACAACCCAAAAGCCCTAAGTCGTCTTCTCAAACGTCACGTCAATTAAATAAGGAGACACGTGTTTAAAAAAATTTCGACTCCTTGGCTCCACCTATGAGATTAAAAAAATTTGGGGGCAATTGTTTGGGGTAGATTTTTTCTTAAAAACTGCATTGACATCTTGGCTCACATGGTCCTTCAGCATCTTGATTATTCAGCATCTTTAACATGATATCTTGTTCCTAACAACATGAAGATGTAGGTTCAGCCCCTCTTATGCAGATTCATCCGTTCCTATTTTTCAGGGGATAATTACTCCTCAAGGATCAAGGACCAAGTCTCGCCCATTTTCAAATGCATTTCTCACGGTAGAGAAGACTATGGCAACGCTCCCTTATCTTCAGCAACCTGATCCGGATATTTAGGGATTTTCGGTTACTTGTTAATCTTGGATCATTCTTGGGGTATAAAAGGAGAGTTAGGGATAGGCGCCATGGACGGCAACTTTGTATCTCTCACTATACTTCCACTTTGTACTCACACAACAAAAATTTTATAAACATTTTTGGTTAAGGTAGGCTTTTCCTAAAGCCTCCCGAGGTTTTGTGCCGGAGATCAATTGATCAAGGGCTTTCCTCGTTACATCTTGGCGTAGCATCTTGAATTTTCTCATTCTTTTATTCCATTTGTGCCCAAAATCATTCCACCGAAAGTTCAATTTCAATATACAAGAAATTGACCAAAACAATTGCTAAGCAAAAAAAAAATGTATAATTGAATTTTAATGTACACAGTATAGATGAGATACTACAGCAGTGTATATACAAGACTGGTATTGCTTCAACTTAACTATGCATCTTATTCTTCAAGCTTGTGATTTCAAATTAATTCTATCCAAATTTCTTTTCCTTCACAGGTCCTCTTGGAATTTTGTTAAAAACCTTTGAATCTAATCTTTTGAGGAGATTCTTCACGTCTCGGTTCCCTTTGCTCGCAAGATAATTCACCTCCTTTTCGTACCGTTCATACAAGACTGGTATTGTCTCCAGGCACAGAAAGCCTATTTATCAAGCAAAGAATATGGAATATATTAGGCTTAAAGCATTAAGAATATTATATACTATATAGTATATATATTTGAAGCTAGTGATTATGAGATCTTGCCAAAGTACAACAGATTCAAGGAACTGAAATAATTTCCAATAACTGACAGTATCCACAAGGATGCGATCACCTGAAAAATTTGCAAAACAAAATTCAACAAATTCACGGAAAAAAAATTAATAAAACATTCGCCATTTGTTTTCTTGAAATTCATGAGAAATGTCATGAAATGTACCTACCACGAAAAATCGGCCAAAATCTTTTCCACTTGAAATGTCATAAAATCTAAACAGGACATAATTCATTTTTGAGAATAACCATCTGAATGTGGATTCTGGTATCATAATCTTGTGAATATCAGGAGGATTCCTAGAACAAGTGATATGATCAGATGAAGTTTAGTGTACCCTTTTGTACATAAAGTTAGAAAATGAAAAAAAAAAAAAGTTTGGAAGATGTAATTACCAGTTGGCTATTCCCGCCCCAGTATAGTATATGAACAGAATTAGCATGAGAACTATTGATAAATGACACAGAAGAGAAACAAAATTATATTCGACAACTTCAAAGAGAAACCATATCATGGTAACCCCCATAAGTATGGCAGCAGATAAATATTTGTCCCTCCATAATAGCACATCGGCAACTGCAAATTAAAGCATACAAGTGATCAATGAAGACACTCAATTTGAGACGGAGGGTGTACTTCATTTTGAAACAGTTTGTGAAAAAATATACCTTTGCCGCCTCCAAGGATGGCATGCAAAGATCTTTCACCACTAAAAAATCTTCGTCCACTAGGCCTGGATTCGTTGTCAGAATCGGATGTATAGATAGGCATGGTTGTGTTGAACAATTTGGGATTGAAATTGATTTCTCTTGTATCTATATGCTTTAGAATGAATCAGCAATTGGAAGATTATATATTGGATGTGTGGTTCCAAGCTTTGTATCCAAGAAAGAAACTTTAAAGAGAAAGGCCAAGAAAGGGATGGCTTTGGCATGGTTTACAAGTTGTTTTACATGTCTACTACGGGTGAGTTTGACATTGCTTCTGATTTCCTGAAAGTGATTTTTTAAAAGTGATTTTAGAAAAATTGATTATTTGTAATAAATACTAAAATTTATAAGTATGTTTGGATAGTATATGTTCAAAACTGATTATTAAAGATAAATAACAAAAATGACATTTATGATATGTATCTCAATATAATAAATGTATAAAAGGGATAGAGGTTAATATTGTAAAAACAACACAAATAACGAACACAGAATCACTTTTAGCAAAAGGCTGGGTCATGTTCTACGGCACTGAGTTTTTGCATTTTAACAGCTTAAAATCATAATCAGTAATGTTATCCAAATGTTATTAAAAGTGATTTTGAGCTTCAAACGTGATTATAAGCCACAAAAAAAGCACTCTCAAACTCACCCTACATATAATACACATTTTTTTAGAAGTTAATTTTACTGTACCTTGATGACAGGCCGGTCCTAACATTTTAGGGGTTTTGTTCATAATTGAAACTTAGACCCTAAAAATACTTTAAGAACTAAAAATATAGATTAGCTCTTCAATTATTATTTTTCTTTTTATGTGTTTTTATCCAGATTTATATTTTAGAACTAGTATTTAAAAATTTCAAGTATGAAAATAACTAAAGAACATGGTGGAGAGAGGGGCTGCCAAATTTTATGGAGGTTGATTAAATTTTCATTATTGTAGCCGTCGCCTAAACTTTGCTATTTTAAGCGCCACCAAATTATTGCTATTGCATTGGTCATCGAAAATATTGTAGTGGCCATCGAAATATCGAAAATATTGTTTTCTTTCCTGGATCATTCGCTTCCACTGCACCAGAACGGTTGTTATCTTTATGTTTTGTGACTTTTATTTCTCTAACCTCTTTGATGGATTCCTTAGAGTGAGAAGTGTATTGAGTGTAGACATGGGCAAACCGGAACCGAACAAGGAAGCGGAACCGGAGAAACCGAGCGGAACGGAGCCAGCGAACCGGACAGAAGGAGAAGCCGGAACCCGCTGAGGAGGACCGGATACCGGCGGTTCCGGTTCAAGTCTCGGTTCATGCTTTTTGAAAACCGTTGGAACCGCGGTTTTGAACCGAAGCCGGAACCGGAGCAGCCGAAGAAGCCGAAACGAGGGGAAGCCGGCGGTTCGGGCAAAAGGGGGAAGCCGGCGGATTTTTCAGAAAATTCAAAAAAATTCAAAAATTTGCCCCTTTTTTTCACCTTTTCGAGTCAAATTACCGTTTTTTTTGACTTTTTAGACAATTTTTAGAGTAATTAAAAATAAATAAAAAAATAAAACAATCCTTACCTTTCACCTATAAATACAAATTCACCTCCACCATTTTATTTTCACAAAACCTCTCTTTAACTCTCTCTTAATCTTTACTCTCTCTTAATTCTCTCTCTTAAGTTCTTAACTCTTCAAGTCTCAAAGATCAAAGCCTCAAATCACTCACCAACATTCATATTTCCATAATCCATCAATTCCATCCTCCATTTTCCATATTTTCATCCATTTTCATAGTCATCATCACTCATCACTTCATCATACACACCAAATCACCAATACACCATCATGTCTTCTTTCCTTAAGAAAGCCTTAACAAAAAAAATGGGTAGCAACGAGCAAAAACAACCGACCTTCTTCAGTCTTCTCGACTACTGCACGCACCGCCGCCACCACCACCAATTCCAAATGATATTCCCTTTTATGATGGGGGAATGGCGGGGAGAAATGAATGGGAAAATTTAGAAGATGAGGAGGAGGTCTACAAGATTGAGAAGACCAACAATTTCCAGATATGCCGCCTTTCATGTCACAAGAACCACAATATGTTAGGAAGCTACAAGTGCTGAAGAAAGTAATGCACATAACCTGCAGCACCGCTTTGCACCAAGAGGAAGGGTCAGCGGTCTTCGTGGAGGCGGTCGACAGAGGTCAACCGCCTTCTCCTAAAATTCGTGAACCAAAGTCACTTCAATTTTTATTCGTCACTTTAGGAAGGAGCTCGGAGTGGACAAACATGGTGAGGAGGTTTGGAAAGTGATATGTAACTATTGTGAAAATGTTTATACTTGGAAGGATCGGCAATGGATACGGCACCTTATACCAAGCATGTTCAGAGTTCAATCATCCTACCGAATTGGCATGAGAATCCAACTCAAAAGTACAAGCTCCAAGGAGTTTCGACTTCTTCGATGCACGCGGCGCTGTAGGTACGTCTTCTTTTTCCACTACATTTCATTATAGTGAACGAAACCATAGAAGAGGTATGGCAAAATTTGTTTGTGTTAAATGTCTTTCCTTTAGTTTTGCCGATGATGAATTCTATGAAGATTTTGCTAAACTCTCTCTCTAACCTTATTTGCAAAAAGAGGATACCACCGTATTCAACTCTCAGTCACGTTGATATTGCAAAAGACTAGTCGGGGAATATAAAATATGGTTTTAATACAAACATTTGCTAAAATTTTAGCGGAGTTCTTTTCTTTATAAGGAAACAAATTTGCTTGTTTTTGTCTTCCGTTGGTTTACCAAATACCCCCTATTTCCTCATACAAATGGAATGCTTGTGGAAGCATGATCAAATTGTTGAAAAATTTCAAGGATGCGCTTGTCATGTTATCCGGGTACCGTATTATCCTACTTCTAACTTAGTTGTTGATCATAGTACTATTATTTTTCGGGTACATCTTTGTGAATTTAAAGATGATCCCAGTAATTGGTCCGGCCATTGTTCCAGCATGAAAGGAAAAATGGTTGAAATATTTTTGAGACAATTCCAAGTATTTTTTTAATTGCAAAAATTTTTAGATCCAAGGGTTAGAATGGATGGTTTGGAACAACTTCTTACATATTACTATCAAAATTTGTTTGATGCAAATAATCCCACGTTTTCCAAATATTGATCAAATATTGTCAGATGAAGATTTCTTTGATTCAACATCGGGAAGTGACGAGAACAATGAACACGATCCCGGATGGCCAAATGTAAGTTGATGTAATTTATATAGTTTAATTTGTATAATTTAATTGGTTGCTTTGTTTTATTTTATATATTAGGTTTTTTTTGTTTAGATTAGATTGTTATAATTTAGATAAATATTTGTATAAAAATACTAAGAACGAGGTTAAGGCTCCTTATGTCCTCCACTTACTTATAAAAGGGCAAGGTTGGTTGTCTCCCCTCATTGCTTAACATTTTAACAATTATTAATAAAATTTAAGGGTACCGTCCCTTTTCCTTTTATAAAATATGTTAAAATAATTTGTTTATTATTCATCTTCATCCAAGATTGTTGTTCAATACAGGCAGTTTTGATGGCTTAAAAGAGAAGAAAAGGAAAAGGAAGTAGACCAAAGTGCACTTGACCAGGAACTTTGGGGTTGCTTTGGCCGGAATTTGGCATGGGCGGTCGCCCACATCTGTATTGACGGTCGCCCATGTGTCTGAAGAGTTAAACATTGCTTGAATTTGGATATGGGCGGTCGCCCACACTCTCAGCTGCCAGCGAGTCGCCGCGCTTGGGCCAGATTTTCAAAAAAAAAAAAAAAAAAAAGGCCAAAAAAGGAACCGGGCAGGAAACCGTCAGACCAGAGAACCGGGAGACCGGCATAGAGGCAGCCGGAGCCGGAAGCCGGATTTAGGCGGTTCCGTCCCGGTTCCTCCTCTACCCCGGAACCCCGGAACCGGCAGTTGAGGAAACCGGAACCGGAACCAGGAAGCCCGGAGTGCCCATGTCTAATTGAGTGTTTGCTTGTGTTATCTCCTAAATCCCAACTTTCCGTGTACCACACAAAGTTTAGGGTATGGGCTCCTATAACTAGTCCTCCTCTTTGTAATGTTCGCAGGATCAGGGAGAGAATTCTAAATAATATTGTTGTTATATATCTTTAAGTCTTGTGATTTTTGATTCATCTAACCTATTTGGTGGATTCCTTAGAGTGAAGAGTGATAGAGATACATAATATATCTCTTCTCTCTTCTCTCTATCTCTCTTCCTCTTTAATACTCTTATTACTTCCTTTTAAATTTTAAATAAAGATCTCAAACTCTCTTCTTCTTCTTAAATTTTCTTCTCAAATATTTCTCTCTCTAATATTTTTCTTTTTAATTCTTCTCTACTCTAAAATATCTCTATCAAATAATTTCTCAAATTTCTCTCTCAAATATTTTCTCTCTCGGCCAACGACCCCTAAAAATTTCTTCTCAAATATTTCCTCTTCACAAATATTTATATCCTTACATTTTATTCTAATTCTTTCCCCTCTTTATATTTTCTCCTTATTCTTAATCTTATTATTTACAAATATTTCTCTCACGTTTTTACTTCTTCCTAGATATAATGTCTTCTCATGACACAACCTCTAATGCAATCACACGGCTCGATGATATCTTCTGGCAACGACTGCTAGACCAAGCTTACCTTTGGTACTGGAATTATGTCCAAGATTGGACTCTCCTATCAGTCGTCTTTGATCATCTTGCAAGGGGTATGATAGAGATACACAAAATATCTCTACTACTTAGATTATGATTCTCATAGTATATCTCCTATCTTATTATAAATTGTTCATATCTTTATTATTATTTGTTATTATTTGTATTGAGCTCATATCATAGTTGATTAGGACTCTTGTATATAAATACTTGTGTTATCAATAATACAAAAGTGATCTTTTAATAATTCTCTCTTACTTCTATAAGGAGTGTATTGAGTGTTTATGTATTACCTCCTAAATCCCAACAATTATCCAGGAGAGAAAACATCACACAGTGTCCCAAAGATGCGCGGGCCGCTAAAGAGCGACGACATAGCAAAAGTCTTGCTGAGGCAAGTCCGGCGGATAGGGGCGGCACCCCAGAGCAATAAAGCTGTTTGGGATGATTGGCATATATAGATTAGAAGCCCCATGAGTCTAGTTTCTAATGGCCCAAAGCTTGTGAAGTGTTTAGAATTTTCTAGAGTGAGTTATGGTCTTTTTTTGGAAGGTAGCGATTAAATCGAATATACACGCAAGTTTATAGCTTTTGAGTTTTTTTATAGTCTTTCCGGCTGTCTTTGCTTGGTCAAGTTCAAGTCAAATACAATATTAAAATTGCCATAAATCTACTGCACAAACATTATTTTTGCAAGCCAATTTTTTCTTATTAGAAAGTAAACTCGTGAGATCTTTTGAACCATATATTTTTCACCTTCTATATCCTTTGAGTCAAACCAACCGGCTAATTAAGTGAAGCGGATTAAAATTCTGGATTGCAAACTAAAATTGTGGATCACAAATTCTGGACATTCGCTTTGCCATTCAATGAATTTGTCACCATAGAATATTCATGTGGAAATTACAAATACTAACACTTGATTTATTCAAGTGGTAGTAATTATTTATTCAAGTGCACTAATTGAGTTTAAGTTACTTTGTTCAAAACACAATACTATACTTTCTTTGTCTCAAAATCAATGTTCAATTTTTTTTCTCAAATTTACTCTTGATTTAAAGTAATATTTTTTATTATTCATTTTGAGACAAAGATAATAGTATAACAAAAATGGTCCCCTTTGAAAATGGGGGTCGAAGCTCACATTACTCGCTCGGCGCACCCATGAAATCTTGGGACAACGAGTCTTGCTAAGAGTGTTTCTTAGTGACACATTGGCAAGTTACCTCTCTTAAATTTTTTCATCTTGAATCTTTTAAGAACTTTCTCAATGTAAGTACTTTGACTGATCCAATTATCCTTTTAGATCTATCTCTATAGATCTTGATGCCAAGAGATGTAAGCGACTTCGCGTATCTTTCATTGAGAAACATTTCTCTAGCCAAGACTTGACGGATCACGAGTGCGGGAATGTCGTTTTCAATGAGTAAGATATCATCGACATACAATAATAGAAATAATACTACGCTCCCATTTGAATTTCATGTATACACCAAGGTTCATCTTCATTCTTGACAAAACCAAACTCTTTGATCTTTTCGTGAAAACGAAAGATTCCGACTGTAGAAGCTTGGCTGAACCCGTATATGGATCTTTGCGGCTTGCGCCGCTTTGTTTGAATTTCTTGGATCGACAAAACCTTCGGATTGTGTCATATACACATCCTCAAGTAACCCTCCCATTTAGGAAAGGCACATTTGACATCCATTTACCATATCTCATAATTAAACAATACGCAGCTATGGCAATTAAAATTCTAACGAGACTTAAGCATTGCAATGAGGCGAAAAGGTTTGTCATAGTGATCTACACCATGAATCTGCCTATATCCCTTTGCTACAAGCCTAGCCTTGTAAGTATGCACCTTCCCATCCATGTCAGTCTTCTTCTTGAAGACCCACTTGCACCCTATGGTTTTTACACCTTCAGGCGGCTCAATCAAGTTCCAAACTTGATTATCCGACATGGATTGTAATTCGGATTCCATGGCTTCTAGCCATTTATCCGAATCAGGAGTGGACATCGCCTCTTGATAGGAAGTAGGTTCGTCATTCTCAATGACTTCCACTTCATTACTTTCCGAAATGAGAAATCCATATCTCTCGGGTTCGGATCGTACTCTATCCGATCTACGATGGACTTGTGGATCTTGAACCGGTTCCACAATTTCTTGTGAACTTGGTTCCGTCTCTACTATTGGTTCCATGTTATTTTCGGGTTCTTGAATTTCTTCAAGATCAATTTTACTCCCGCTAGATGCTTTATTGAGAAACTGTTTCTCAAGAAAAGTACCATATTGAGCAACAAACACTTTGTTCTCATTGCGGTTGTAAAAGTAATATCCTTTGGTTTCCTTAGGATAACCAACGAAAATAACTTTGTCAGATTTAGGTGCTAACTTATCAGAGACAAGTCTCTTCACATAAGCTTCGCAACCCCAAATCTTCATGAAAGACAAACTAGGTTTTCTTCCATGCCACATCTCATGTGGGGTCTTAGGAGCCGATTTAGTAGGGACTCTGTTCAGTGTGAACGCAGCAGTCTCTAATGCATGTCCCCAAAAGGAAATAGGAAGGTCAACTTGACTCATCATCGAACGAACCATGTCTAACAAGGTTCTATTCCTCCTCTCGGACACACCATTCCATTGTGGTGTTCCGGGTGGAGTCAACTCTGAAACAATTCCACAGTTTTTGAGATGATTGTCAAACTCTTGGCTTAAATATTCACCACCACGATCGGATCGAAGTGCTTTAATAGTTTTGCCAAGTTGATTTTGTACTTCATTTTGAAATGTTCTAAACATCTCAAATGATTCACTTTTGGACTTCATCAGATAGACATAGCCATATCTAGATAAGTCATCAGTGAATGTAATGAAATACCGAAATCCTCCCCTAGCAATGCTGCTCATTGGTCCACATACATCGGTATGTATTAGGGCCAATAAGTCACTAGCCCTTTCACTACTCTTAGTGTAGGGTGGTTTGGTCATTTTCCCAATAAACAAGATTCGCATACCTCATATGATTCATAATCATGTGAGTCTAAAAGTCCATCCTTATGGAGTTTAGATATGCGTTTCTCATTTATATGACCAAGCCGGCAATGCCACATGAACGTGTTGTTCACGTCATTCGGTTTAGATTTCTTGTTTACATGATAAATATCTTCAA